>LOEQ01005348.1:26434-37840 GCA_001685075.1 Bramus lutescens
TACTAGCTGTAAAGCAAAGGATATTGAGCCTATAGTTCATGATCCTAGAGAAGCTAAGTAACAAGGTGAACCCTAAGGAAAACATACATAGATCCACCTGGGAAGGGGAAATAGACAAGATGGCGTGACAAAATTGAGAGTATGGGGGTGGGGGAGTAGGGAGAATAGAAGGGGAAGATGAGGGGAGAAGGGGAGGGGAGAGGAGAACTTATGGGAATGGGATAGGTGAGATAGAAGAAGGACAGAGATGAGAACAAGAAAAGAGATATCTTGATTGAGGGAGCCATTATGGGACTAGCAAGAAACCTAGCACTAGAGAAATTCCCAGGAATCCACAAGGATGACCCCAGCTAAGACCCTAAGCAATAGAGGAGAGAGGGCCCAATCTTAACTTGCCCTGTAGTCAGAATGATGGATATCTTAACTATCACCATAGAACCTTCATCCAGCAACTGATAGAAGCAGAGGCAGAGACCTTCACTGGAGCACTGGACTGAGCTCCTAAAGACCAGTCAAAGAGTGAGAGGAGTGAGAATATGAGCCAAGAGGTCAAGACCATGATGGGGACACCTACTGACACAGTTTACCTGAGCTAATGGGAGCTCACCAACGCCACCTGGACAAGGAAGTAAACAGCACAGGTCCAAACTATTCCTTCTGAATGTGGCTATCAGTTGTATGGCTGGGGCAGATTGCAGGCCCATTGGCACTGGCACCCTGATTTATCCCTACTGCTTGTACTGGCTTTTTTGGAACCCATTCTCTTTGGACGGATACCTTGTTCAGCCTGGATATAGTAGGATGGGCCTTGGACCTTCCCCTCTTTCTAAGGAGTGGATGGGGCATGTGGTGAGGGGGGTAAGGGAGAGAGAATGAGAGGAGGGGAGGGAGTGGGAACTGAGATTGGTATGTAAAATAAAAAAAGATTGTTTTCTTTTAAAAAAACTAAATAATTAAAAAAGAAAAAAGTGCTTAGCTATACACCGTTCATATAAAATTTGGAAATAAGTATTATTTAGGCTATTAAACCGTTACTATTAAAAGCGAAAAATTAGATGCCGCTTTTAGCAAGAGCAGATATTGGGGGCATGTCTTTCTCATATATCTGTTTGTTAATGAGGGGTAAGCAAGAACTTTGGGAGCATGTGGCTGTATTTATTTTGAAACATATTCCACTGGCTTTCAATTTATATCATAACAAAAGTGTGTATTATGTGGCAGAAAAGTTTTATATGATTAAGAATTGTTTATTTGGGATTTGTAATTAATTTAACTATAACTTCTAGAGGACTACAATTCTGAAAAACTTTCACTCTTGATTGCTTATTATTCACACAACAACACTGGAATAATGTGACACTATTATAAATGGGACTGTAGCAAGCAGTTGTCCTGATGTAATAACATTTTAAAAGAAAAAGTGAACATTTCTGTATAAATCATTCTTGTATATAAAATCGGCACAAAGAACATTGTGATTTTCCTTTAACAATGAGATTAGCGATGGGAAGCAGACCTGCCGGCCATCATCATCCCAGTCAGCCGCCATCATCATCCGAGTCAGACGCCATCCCACAAACACACTCTCACAGTTTTACTCATGGCTTGCTGCATGACAGGTCTCATTTCTCGATAAAAGCAGAATGAAGAAAAGAATTCACTCGGTTGCTGTGTTAAAGGGTCTCCTTCGATCTAGGTCCCATTTTGAGGTCAGCAATAGTCTTCATTTGTTTGAACTATGGTTCTACTAAATCCAATCACACATTAAAAGGAAGTAGCTGATTAGTTATGCTGTACTAACTAAGAAAAGTTATTAGGCCATGCTCATCTATATTATGGCAAAATCTGACCCCACACAAATGATTGGTGCCATTAAGAAGATTGATCAAAATGCATAGGAGTCATAATTCAAAGAATAGGTAAGGAGAGAGCCATCGAAATCAAACTGTATGACTTTCTGCTCAGATGCTGAAGAAAGAGCCCATCCACACTGTCTCAAAGCTACATTACACCACAGGAAGTGTTGATCAAATGGGCACAGAGTAAGTCTATGCTTTTCATGTCCACTTAGCTATGTCCACTTGAAATGAATTACATTCAGTAAGCAATTTCCAGTTCAGAACAAACTCCTAAGAAGATGATGTGCTTGTGGGCATGAAGAGATGGGTCCTAATTATTCTCTCAAAATACCCAGATTCAAATTGGAGTGTAATTGTTCTCAAGTTATTGTAGGGAAAAACTTTAAATAGGGAAAAGTGAGAAGAAAAATTCCATAACTGTTCATATTTTCATTTTTCTTCCTATAACTTTATATAAAGTCATGCTTATTTTATTGGTCTCTGAAAATAGTGCATGGATTTTTTATGTATATTCATATATGTGTGTGTCAGTCTGTCTGTGCTTATACATGAGTCTGTGGTTAATATGGTTATGCATGTATGCATACATGTGTGTAGATCATGGATAGACCTCTGGTTTCTTTGTTTGCAATCCTCCACTTTACTTCTAGAGACACTGAACCTGGAACTCACTGACTGGCCAGCAATCTTCAGTATCCTCTGGTCTCTGCTTCCCCAGCCCTAGGTTTCCTAGAGCTGCCTGATACCACATCTAGCTGTGTATGCAAGTGCCTGGGTGCCAGAGATCCAGACTGGGGTCCTGGTGTTTGTTCAGCACACGCTTTACTGACTCAGCCATCCCCAATTCTTAAAATATGCTTTTGTTAGGCTTTACCTAAGACATTTGCCATGAATTGATCTTTCTCGTGTAAAATACTGCAGAATCTTAGTAGTTACAGGTTAGATCATCATTGCAGAATGAGAAATTTCCTTCAGATTAAGTGATACATATATCATGTGTGTATTTTTTATTAATCTTCATTTCTCTACAAACTTAAAGCTGCTAATAGCTTTACTAATAAATTGACACTGGCTGGATGGCCACACACCACATTACAGAAAGTTCTTCCATGTTAAGATCTAAAAGATGGAACAAAGTATTCTTTTTGAACTGACTTTGAACATGAGATGAATCATTGCACAGAGAGTTCATGAAACAAGCACCTAAGAAGTGCCAGGTCCTCACAGCTAGAACCACCATTGTTATAAGCAACGAAGGCATCCAGTCCTTGTGAATTCCTTACTCATTTTAGCTATTGCATGTCATCTTAGGATTCTTTGAATTGTTTATTCTTCTACCTACAAATGCCTCACTTCATGCACACGCTCCCTGTGGGGTGTGACAGTGTGATGGAGGAAGTCCTGGGTGGAATTATGACTCCTACCCATCGTATGCCGTGACCGCCCTTGGTTATGTGTATGAGACCTTTAACCACTCTATCTTGAGGTTGTAGTTCAGCGCTTTCTCCTGTGGAAGCTTAACATTTACGCATAACACGGTAGAAAAACCAGATGAGTGTGACTCTAAACGGAACTTTTAAATGAGAAGTTTTTCATCTTTCTGAGCATCTCTTAGATATTTCTACTTCATGGCAATAATTGGGGAGGTGCTTTACCATTGAAGACAGGTATGAACCATTTACCTTCAAAAGTACTGAAGTCTGCGGTGCGCAAATACCACTTCACGTTTCCAAATATGGAAGCTTATGCATTTCCTTTCCTATTTACTCCCATTATTCAGATAAAATTTACAAGATGATTAATACATACGAAGAATTCAAAAGCCGCATAGGTTAAATTCCTTAAAATGAAAGTGTGTCAAATATTTACTCTTTCTCTGTGGCAAGAATAAAGGCCACGAAGAACTCTCTCAGGTTATCTGATAAAATCCATATGGTGGTCACTGGAGATGGAGAAAAGGTGAGTTTGGAAAGGATGGCTCAGTCACTACCCCTGCCCACCTTCCTGGGAAATCTCTAAACTGGTATCTGCAGCATCCAACAACCATTAGAGTGTTCATCTGCCCTAAGCTGGATATGCTGTGCTCCACAGAGGCTTCTCTTCACTGTCCAGTATGTTAGTGGATGATGTATGTTTTGTAGCTAATGGACTTGAATAGATCTTTGAATTTCACAGCTCGGTGAGTGTGTACTCCATTTTCTTTCTGGCTCTGCTGTTGCATTTTTTTAAAAGAGCATATTTCCGTATAGTAAAACGAAACCATCAAGAAACTGGCAAAATCTGTTTTACACATGATCAGAGCAGATGGAAAAGACACAATTAGAATTCTTTTAACTATTGATGCTAATAGTCGTTTGACCAAAATCTTTGACATTGTTGAATGATTGAATTACTTCTCCATTATAAATGGCATGTGGAACAGAACCCATTGTTTTCTGTTGGGCTTATTGTAAATATTTCTGTGGTTACTTTGGGCAGGTAGATGAAATACTGATACCAAGAAGTTAGAGATGCCATTTAATGTAAATTAACCATGTGCTGTGCCTACGTTGAGATGGTCTGAAAATAATTACTTTTAGAAGTATCGTAGTGTTTCTTATATTTAAACTGTTCATTCCCGAGACTAAGAATATAAGAACTTTTGATCTGAATAATTTCACAGAATCAGCAATCATCCAAACAGTTCTACATGGGCTTTACACACAATAGATTAAAAGAAAAAATTCACGAACAGTCATTTCATCATTACAAAAGAAGTAGAAAGGTACATTCACATTACTTCATAAGAAAATTAATACTGTGCATTCATGTGACAAAAAGATTAAGCTACTTTAAGTGCTTCAAATTAGCATCAAAGCTAGGTATTTGTTCCAGATCTGAAAAATAAGTACAATATAATTGGACACAAAACAGGGGGGGAAGCCCTAGGAGTGGAGGACCTATGATCCAAGACTCAGTCTCCCACCTATTATGTGATAGTTTCATCAGAATGAAGCTGTGGCCACCTCTTTATGACTTATCCATTGTTGCTTTCTCAGTACAATGGCAGAACCAGAATGGCTGCAAAGGACACCATATGGCCTTCAAAACTGAACATGCTGGCATCAATCCCTCTAAAGGAAGACCCGCTCGACAGTTCCTAAACCAAAGAGGTAAATCATCCACACAACAGCCCAGGAGGATCTCGGTGAAGAAGCTCTGAAAATAAAATAAGCACATGATGAGGTAGCACTGCAATTGCTCACGTCTTTCACTGAACAATAATTTCACAGAAACAAGGTTAGAGCTAAAAGAAGAATCTAGGCCTGGTGTGGTGGCTCATACCTGCAATTCCAGCACTCAGCAGATTGAGACAAGGGAATTGGGAAATCAAAGCTAACCTGAGCTACCTGGTGAGTTCAGGGCTACATAGCAAGACCTTATTTTTTATCTATCTATCTATCTATCTATCTATCTATCTATCTATCTATCTANTTTTTTTTTTTTCAGCTGACAGCGACAAAGATGGTTTATTGTACACGAGTTACAATTGGCCGCAAGTGAGGACAGAACTAGTCCAGAACGCCATAGGTCCAGGGCAAAGGGCCAGCAGGGTTGTTGTCATGACAGCAAGGCAGTCTCTCGGTGGTCTCTGCGAGCAGGTGGCGAGGTCGCGGGTCCGGAGACTTCTTTCGACTGCAGCTCAGTCCAAATTGTCCCGGCCTCCAGCATCCCTTTCTTCTGCTTCCTCGGCCTTCGTGGGTGGACAGGCGAGTTTACTTGGACCTCTGCCTCATCTTTAGTCTCTTGCGCTTCAGCCTCTGCATTCTCTTCTTCCTCCACTTAGCTCTCATGGCGCAGGGGTGTCAAGGAAGATGGCGCTAAGGCCGAGAGCCCCATTTTTCTTTTATTGAAGGAAAATGTGGCACATTAAACAATGCAGTGCTACTCGGTGGAAAAAAAATGACATCTTGAAATTTGCATGAAAATGGATGGAACTAGAAAAAAATTTCTGAGTGAGGTCACCCAGACCCAGAAAGACAAACATGGCATGTACTCACTCATAAGTGGATATTAGATGTAAAGTAAAGGATAGTAAGCTTCTAGCCCACGACCCCAGATAAGCTAGGTAACAAGGAGACTCCTAAGACAGACAGGCATGAATCTCCCTGGGAAGGGGAAATAAACAAGATCTCCTAAGAAAATCAGGAGCTTGGGGGTGGGGGTAGAAGGGAGAGCAGAAGGGGAGTAGGAAGGGTTAAGCGGAGGTGGAGGGGGCGTGAGGGAACAGTAGGGATAGGACAGAGATAAGAGCAAGGAAAGAGATAACTTGATTGAGGGAGCCATTATGGGGCTTGCAAGAAACCTGGCTCTTGGGAAATTCTCAGGAATCCGCAAAGATGACCCCAACTAAGACTCTTAGCAACAGTGGAAAGAATGCCTGAACTGGCCTTGCCCTGTAATCAGATTGATGACTATCTTAAATGTCATCATAGAACCTTCATCCAGCAACTGATAAAAGCAGATGCAGAGATCCACAGTGAAGCATTAGATTCAACTCCCAAAGTCCAGTTGAAGAGAGGGAGGAGCAATAATATGAACAAAGAGGTCAAGACCATGATGGGGACACCCATTGAAACAGCTGACCTGAGCTCATGGGAGCTCGCTGACTCTGAACTGACAGGAGAGAAACCAGCATAGGCCCAAATTCAGTCCTCTGAATATATTGTATGGCTGGAACAGTCTGTGGGGTTACTGGTAGTGGGACCAAGATTTATCCCTGCCGCTTGAAATGGATTTTTGGAACCCGTCATCTTTGGAGAGATACCCTGCTCAGCCTAGATATAGTGGGTGGGGGAGCTTGGTCCTGCCTCGAAGTGATGTGCTAGAAGCTGACTCCTCATGGGAACCCTTATCCTCTCTGAGGAGTGGATGGGAATGGGCTGGGGCTAAAGTGAAGGGAGCAGGAGGAGGGGAGGGAGTGGGAACTGTGATTGGTATTAAAATGAGAATAATTAATTAATAAAGAAAATAAGCATTTAAAGATTAATAACAAAATAAGATAAAACAAAAACAGAAAAGAAGAAATAAAGCAAAAAATGCAAACAGAAACAAAAGAGCCAAAGTAAAAGCATGAGAAACTCATATAGATGCAGAGAAACACATGTGTGTACTCATAGAAATTTCATAAAAACACAAAACTAAAAACTTTAAGAGCAAAGAGAGAGAAAGATAAATAACTGGTCAATAGAATAATAATAATTGCAGAAACGCATTCACATGAACTCATGCTTTAGCAAGACTGTTTTTCTTTTTTTCATTCTTTTTTTGACAACTTGGATCATGACATTTAGTGTATTATAGAGAAAACAGACATTCAGACTTCCTGGAATTTATAGTCTAGGGAAAAAGACAGACATCTACACACATAACTACTTTAGAATAAAAAAATCCTGCCTCACAGTGGAATTTTTGAAGACACCAAGCACAAGGCAGAAGAAACAAATCAGCATCACCCACATGTGTAACTAACGCTGTCTAGATACTAGACACCATGTCCAAAGGGCAGGATGTAGGAATTCTCGGTACAGGGTAGTCAGTGTGGGATAGAGCATTTTAGAAATACATTCATCATAGTTCAATGAAGAACATTCAGTCAAAAGATTCAATTTTAATTAGTGAAACGGTAATATTAGAACCATTGAAATCAAAGAAGGGCTCATGCATAATTGTTTCAGAATCCCAAATTAGACTCTCTGGTTTCTTCCTCTGTTCTTCTATCTCAGAGTTTTGCATGAAATTATATCCCCTTCATTGACCTACATCAGATAAAAATGCTGTTCTTTTTTTGATGGCAGTAGCTGAATCAGCAAGTCATAGATCTGAGCCTCTGTGCCACCTCTCTGTCAGACTTACTGTGGGGCCACAGTTGTCAGGGTAATATATAGTAACTCAGGGATCTGCTCCTAACAGATCAACTCAAAGGTAGTTTTCTGTTTCACTCGTATACACAGTGCAATGCACACAAAATCTAGAAGTCCTTATCCCAATGTACCTATTTTTTATACCCTGTCCTTCTAGGTTTGTATATTTTTAGACTCTGTTTATCTGTAAAATAATTGAATTAGGTGACTTAAATCTTTTCTTTGGCTTTTCTAACACGTGGTTTATATACATTACTCAAACACATCTCTGTTACCCTTCCCTGTGCTCTACCTGGCTATTTTACTGGTCATTGTTTTTCATCTCTGGGTTAGAGACCCTGTTCATATGACTACTTTGCTTTTAGGAATGAATTGACTATATTAGAATTGTATATAGAGTAGTATTTGATGATGATAGCTGTGACATTAGGTTAAGAACAGTCTAGAGTCTATTGCAACCTGGAAATTCTTTCACTGAAAATTTTCCTTCCTTTTCACTAGAATGTATCAATGGACTCAACTAATCTGCCATGTGGTACCTTTAAGGAACTACTCTTTGACTGTCCTCTAATGGTCATTAATTTAGATCAATTTCTTTTAATATTGACATTGAAGTTAGTTGTTAGGCACAGGATACATGCTGAATCAATGGAGTTTAAAATGATCTAAAGTTTCATGTTAGAGGGATGGAAGACTACGTACACAGCATCTGTTTTATGTACCGTATCCTCAGTAAATCATCAGCATCAGGATGATGGCAAGTTCAGTTAGAAACTGAAAATGCACAGAGCTCTTACCAACCACCAATCGGTTTGCATGAAAACAGCACAGCAGCATTTACTTGTGCATGGCGACTTGAAGAGAGGACTCACACTAGGCCATAAACGACTGGGGCTCAAGTTATTTCATTTATTGAACACAAACAAGCCTTCATTAAAAATGTGATGTAGTGAAAATCCTTCATGAATTTAATTTTCCCCTCATCAACGCACAGAGCATTTACAAACTGAATAACCTGCATTAAGTAGATGGAAACGAATTAGTGCAAAATAAATTGGAAAATTTCAAGCCACTAAAATGTACAGTGCATGCTCATTTGTAAAGTCTTAACAGAATGGATATTTTAAATGTATCTTTTGTCTTTGGCAAAAAAGAGAGACAAGGAAATTAATATTTTTGTAATATAGATGTCATCTTATATTTCATGCCTGACTCATTTGAAAATGTAGATTAATTTGCAAACAATTTAGAAAGCTGAACTATTGAATTGGGTCCTCTAAGATTTAGGATTTGTCATCTTTTAAAGTTGACACCCAGCGAGAGCTTGTCAATTACAAAGGAGTGAAATGAAGTGAAAGTGAGTCTCATCTCCATCTTCTTGTTATATGCTTGGTTGGCTAGAGAGACACCATTTACAAGCCGAAAGTAATTATTCAGAAAGTTATGCTTCGCTTTAAGACCAAATTTAAGCAAGAGAAAGGTGCTATTATGCGATGGTTGTTTTATTCAGTGAGTGGGAAGGTTGGGGGAAGAGAGAAGTACAGCTGATGTTGGAATGTCCCTAATGTGTTTACATCTCTTACCTCAGCGATGAGCAGAGATGATTTCAGGCCCTCCACAAACAAACAATGCTCTCTGCTTTGCTTCTCTGTCTCTGCTCAGTGAGTGTCAGCGTTTGGGAGAAAGAATGATGATGTGACTTCCAGGTGTCATCATTATGGGAATGGAGAAAGTCATGGAAATCCCACTTCCTTCCCTGATCTTAAATGTTGAGTAGGATTTTTATTCTGCTTGTAATTGTTAAGAGCTGCAATGTTTTAATTCCTTGGGAGAGTCTCACAAAGGTAAATTGTTTATTGTTGTCAAATCGATATGTTCGGAAAGGAATGCTTCCGTGTGATTATTATTATTCATGCTCTAACTCCTGGCATTGACCTAAGGATGGAAGGCTGACAGGCAAAGTCACCCCTGGAACAAAACAATACTTAGAGATGTAGCACCCCAATACATTGACTTTCCCATAATACTGAACCTAGAGCCACTAATCAGCCTTTGAATATCTGCCTCTGAGATTGATAGCAGAGATTAGTGGGACCAAAGAATTGCTTGAAATTGTGCATGTTTTACTTGTCTTTTCTCTCTGGGCCTCCTGTGACCATTTACTACCATATGTCATCTCTTCCCTAAGGAGAGAAGAAAAGAAAGAAATAGAAAGGGGTGCAGAAGAGATGTGTTGTAAAATTTAGATCTCTCAGAACAAAAGCTCGAGACATCCTCCCTTCTCCACTGTCTTACCTAGAGCTCTCAGGCCATCTCTGTCCGCACTATGGTAAGATAGCAAAGGGTCCACATGGATCGTTTGGTACTTAAACCCCTGCTCATTACTTTCTTGTCTTTTTCTTTTTTCAGCAATGCGTAATGTTAGAAACCACTCCACAGACATTCCGTCTACTCAAACCACGTTCACTTTCTGAAGCCACACTGAAGACGCCCCATGACTCTGTCTTAGTAACTCAGACCTCAGCAATTCATTGACTCACCCTGAAGTCTCAGACTCTGTTTATGGTCCTTCTTAGGACTTTTTGTCAATGGCTGCACACATATTTTAAATCATAAAAGTAATAACATGACATTGGTGTGGACCGCAGAGGAAAATATCAACCGTATTCCAATGTTCCGGTGTCTAAAGTGAAAAGTATGATAATTATACATACTCTCTGGCTAACTTTTCTATGCCCACACCACATTTTTTAAAACCTCTTCCTCATGGTTCTGTATACTGAGCTCTTATTGCATACTAATCCCCAAGACCTACACATCACACTGCTAGGTACAGACAGCTGGCTCCTCCTTCACTATGGGCACAGATCAAGACTTACTAAATAACAGCATTATTGAAACACAGTAAGTTATTTAGAACATTATTACTAAATCCTGTTGCTATGTTTATATGATTATAGCGTTTGAAAAATTTACATTATTTTAAAGCCAATTCTCAGGAAGAAAACTGCTGGCTCAAAAAGTGAACCTTAGTAGTATAATTGAAGGAATTCAATTTTAACTTCATAACCACGTATTTGGACATTGATTTTTAACTTACCTATTTATATACTCTAAAGCACACTGTGTTCCTTCGCCTTCTGATTGTAAAATCAGATATTACCAACCTCTATACAGTGTTTCATAAGAGTAGAAAACAACATGTTAACATTTGGCATCAACGAGAAAACATGATTGGGAGGGAAGAAAAGATCGTATGTAGGAGGGGGAATAGAAGGTAGCAAAATACATGTGAAGCAGAAGTACATGAGAGAGAGGAACTGGGAAATGGGAGATGGTTAGGAGCCATGCAAGAGAGGACACACTGTGGACGAAAATGACAGAATGAAATCCATTGCTTTGTACATTAACTTTAATAATCACTTCAAAACAGACACACTTATCTACCTCAAAAATTTGCATAAATATCCCAGAAGGGCTTGACATCTGACTCCACAGACACTTGCCTAGCCACATTCATTGTTGTTCTACTCATAATAGACAAGAAATAGAAGGAGCCTAGATGCCTACCAGTTGACGTGTCTGTAGAGAAAATGTAGTTCTCTCTCTCTCTCTCTCTCTCTCTCTCTCTCTCTCTCTCTCTC
>LOEQ01005348.1:40425-55852 GCA_001685075.1 Bramus lutescens
AAGCTCCAAGTGGAGTGTCTTTGGTGCTCAACATTCTCTCAGGAATAGATCAGTGCTGCCAGGAACAATTGTGTCTCATCTCAACAGAATCCTAAGTTATTTAAATGGCATATTCCACAGTTCTTTGAAGTGGTTAAAGATTACCTATCTATGTGGAATACAATCTCTATGTAATGAAAGAACCTGATTAGTCTAACTATAAGTATAACAAACATGGATAACTATTGACCTATAGTACTTAATACCTATATAGTTTAAAGACTAAGACTTCATATTAGAATATTAAATAATCCTTAAACAACTGTTCAGCAAATGAGGACAATGACTTCAAAATGTAAAAAATGTATAAGTATCTTCATCAGAGGTATAAATGTATAGTGCACTATGATAAATATATCTTAAAATTGTATCAATGTACTAAATGTCTTAAACAGAGGTAGAAGCATCCATGCATGCAATATGACAAAATAACTTTGCATAGGTATATAAATATTGTAAACAGAAATAGGAGTATATTCAATACAACAAATATATTTTTAATTTGTATTGATATGCAAGAATCTATACCAATGTAAATTGTCTATCAATGACAGCTCACAAGTATTCACTTTATTATTCACTATTATTGTTATTAATGTAAGTAAGCTCACACTAATCTACTTATTATCTCATTCCTGTTCCAAGCATGTAAAACTGCTGTGTGGCATACAGACAAGATATGTTCATTGTAAAGAGCTTGATCCTGTGGGTCAGCACAAGTGTCCTCACCAAGAATTTGATCTGGAAAAGCCTCAAATCCTTCTGCTTTACCCTGTTGTTCTAAAATTTTGTCTTTTGTCGCCAATAGCATATCCATAGTGGTTGTGGCCTGTCTTCTAGGACCACTGAAACTAATTGAAGCCAATCATGTGGAGTATCCTTATTGCTGGAAGCCCATGTCTTTACCATCTCCCTAACAAATCATGAATGCAAGCCATAAGATATTACTGTTGCTTAATTTTTTTTTTAGATTGTTCATACCTATAAATATCCATCTACATTCTTTGGATCCTTTTGGGCATTTAGAATTTGATGCTTTTTCAGAGTAGATTACAGGGTAGGAAGCTAAAACCTCTGGTATTTCATCTTTGGCTCTGACATGTACTGGTGATGTTAAATCCTGTCCTTGTACCTTCTCTCCCTGCCCTTCAGTTCTGATAATATCCTCAATTGTTTCAAATCTTTTTATTACTGTCTTTTGTAAAGCCTGAATCTCTTGGCCTGTATATATTTCTAGTTATTTCATTGAGGCACCTAGCCTCTGGTCCTCATTCTACACACGTGATTCTAAGATATGAAGCTTTTCCTTTAAAAATAATATCTCATCCTTGGACATTATTTGGATAGTGCACAGATTGCCTTCCTGGAGAGATACTCTGTCTGCTAACCTATCATATCTTTTTAACGGACTTTTATTGTCAAATTCAACATTATGATTTTTTTTCAGATAATTTCTCAGTACCCTTTGACATGAATTGAATTTTATCTCTTAAATTAATATTATTATTTTCAATGGTATTAATTTTTTCAGATATCTGTTCATTATTAGTCTGTAAAGACTGTATCATTTCTAAAAGTGCCTTATTCTTGGCTCTGTTATCAAACCATTTTCTTAAGGATACAATATGAAAAACAAAGCTAAGTCCCAATAACCAATAAATGGATGTATCAGTAAAACTATATAAGCCTTGCAGAATACTATCCATAATATAAGCAAAAAAGCTATTAACTTCCTGAATGATAATATTATCAGCTATTGTATAGTTTTCAACTTTATTAATTTACTTACTGCCATTAGATTTCAGTAAATTGTAAATTGTTGTAGGTGTAATGATCTTTATTGACCAGCAGATGTCATGGTTGTAGCCATGTGGCAGTGAGACATGACCAGCAGTAGTGTGGGACTGTTCAAGCTGCTTTGGTTTTGGGCATTGCTGACTGCTTAAATACTGACAAATATGCTTTTCTTGACAAATTTAGAACAATTAAATCAATTCTGTACACAGAGAGAGTTCTTTGGTGGCCAGAATATCCAAGAGCCCAGAGCAAGTGAGCAGGGAACACAAACTAGAATCTGTGAAGTTGGCACACAGTGGTGGTGGTGGTGGTGGTGGGAACTTAGAAAGTGAAATCAAGCCAGGTGGGCAGGGGGTGGGAAATCTTCTTGGCCATGGGCCTTTTGGGCCTTTTAGGTCTGTCCCAGTAGGCATGGAGTTGGGATTCACGTGGGTACTAGATGATGATGGATGCTATAAAAATAATCCCACACTAGCTCAGAATTGAGTACAATAAAGGGCCATTTATTTAGGGGTAGACTCACAGATCACAGTCCTCTGCATGAATGGGGAACAGGAACTGAATCCAGGAGCCAGGAGAGCGAGTGAGCACATGCTTTATCTTGGCATTTGTAGATTAAGAGGCCATGCCCAAGTGGGCTGGTATCTGAAAGGCTACTGGACTGATGTATGTTTTATCACGGATTGGGAATGGTCTCATGAAGCTCTATGCCCTAGGAAACATTGGTAGTTTGCAGGGAGAGGGTTATCATTTTTCCAGTAGTATAGCCCCATACTCCAATGAATAACCTCCAACCCATGCTCATATAAGCAACTCTAATTAACCTCATTGGGTCATACA
This sequence comes from Bramus lutescens, assembly GCA_001685075.1. Lineage (NCBI taxonomy): Eukaryota > Metazoa > Chordata > Mammalia > Rodentia > Cricetidae > Bramus > Bramus lutescens. Next base: position 43,102 of record LOEQ01005348.1, read on the forward strand.
AAGGCATCAAAGCAGGAAAGGAATGTGATGAGAAGAGGATGTCAGTAGCAGAAGAAGAGGAATGAGAGAGGCAAGTGGGGGTAAGACTACTAAATTCATTATATACACATATGAAACTGTCAAAGAATAAATAGTAAACATCATCTATTAATATGTAAAGCAGGTTTCCAGAGTAAGTCATTATAGTCTCATTCAGTCAATTATAAGTTATACCATTTACAGACACATCCATGCACCATTCAGAGAGACAGCAGATGCTATCACCAAAGCTATGATAACTTATTGATTACTATACATCTCCTAACTTCAGAGAAATTACAGTGTAAGGATTTATGAGGGTTAGAACCATGGAGAGGTGGCATGCATATTATTTTGGTCCTTGCTTTTTTTTTTACATCAGGAGAAAATAGATTTCAAAATTATTTTCTTTAAATTCACTCCTATCAGTTCTTTGTGTTAGGAAACTGATGATATAAAGACAAACATATATTTCATATTGATTATAAAACAAGAAAATAATCTGACTTTCCAACCCTCTTTTGCTTTCTGATACATTTTTAAAAATCCTTTCAATGGTGAAGTTTTGAATTGTGTATTATTTTTGACTTTTTGTGATGTTTGTGTGTGTGTGCTTATGTGAGTGTATGAGTGTGTGACTGTATTTGTATTCGGGTACATGTGGAGCCCAGAGGGTGACGCTGAATGTCTTCCTCAGCTGTGACTCCATTTATTTGAGACACGTTCTCATATTGAATCTGGTCCTTAACAATTCAGATGGACTGGATGGGCACAGAGCCCTGTGGATTCTCCTGTCTCTGTGTGCTCCCCAAGTTTTAGGAGCACAGATACACATCACAGCATATTTTTTTTAGTCGGTGTTGGGAATATAAACTTAGGTTCTCATGTTTAACTGGCAAGCACATTAGTGCCTGTACCACGTACTCAACTCTTTGACTTATTAGATTTAGGGAAAAAGCACAAAGTTATGGAGATTGCTAAGATCCTAGAAAACCTTATTCTTATTTCTCCATTTTACTGTGCTATGCTCTTAGTGAATTTTGTATTCAGATATACATTTTGTGTACAGCATTGCTTTGTAAATTTTATTATTTTTTAAAGCACTCTCTTTTCTCACTTTACATATCAATCCCAGATTCTACTTCCTCCCTTCCTCCTGCTCCATTCACCTTCCTCACCACCTCACCCCCACCCCTATCCACTCCTCAGAGAGGGTAAGGCTTCCCATGGGAAGTCAGCAAAGTACTGACTTTTTGGAACCCATTCTGTTTGGAGGGATACTTGCTCAGTCTAGTTATAAAAGGGAGGGTCTTGATCCTTCCTCAAAGCAATGTGCTAGACTTTGTTGACTCCCCGTGGAAAGCTTTGTAAAATTTTTAATTTGTATTTTCCAACTGATTAAGTTGTTAATGTTTCCCTCCTGAAATGTGAGGCCTTCCAGAATCATTTTCCATCTGCTTGTAGAATTTTGTTTTCACTTTCTTTTAATGTATAACTGCTTTTGACAAATTCTGCCAGTTTTGTTTATCTGAGAATGCTTTTATTCTTCGTTCATTGTTCGGGCAATTTTTGCTCATGTAAAGTTCTAGATGGGCGCTTATTTGCTCTCAGCACTTTAAAAATGTCATCTTAAAGACTTCTTATTTGACCTTTAATGGACCAACTGGGACCAATATTAAAACATGAGGAAAGACATGTAGGAAACGACCGTGAAGTGTTGGAAGGGAGCTTCAGGAAGAAAGGGTAACCAGACAAAGACCCGCAGGATCTGTGAGTGGAAATGGAGCTCTAAGAGTTCTGGGAGAGCAGTGAGCTAGCGTTCTCAGTGCTGAGACCCTGAGAGAGCGCTGGCGATTGGAGGAGGGTCCCTACTAAGTGTCTAAAAGCATCACGCATGTGTGAAGAAACTCATCAGTCCAGAAAAAGAGTCATCGATAAAATCAGCACTGTATTCCAAACTTTCAGCACCATGGTCACAAATGCCTGGCAGGAACAACTATTGATTGGACCCAAAGTATCAGAATCAGGCATAGTGGAAGGTCCGGAAGAGGTCCCGGTGGGAGCCTACAGCCAGTCCTCTCCACCTGGGACAACAGCAGAGCTAAGCTATAATCCTCAAGATCTGCCTCCTCCCCCCTCTGGATACACTTCTGCCCCTCATGGCCTGTACGTCAAAGGTTCTACAACCTTCCAGAACAGCATTGTCAAGTGGGAATCAACTGTTCAAATGCAGGAGCCTGTGGGGGACGTTTCTCATTCAAATGGAACAGGAAAGGATAGTAGCTGGCACTTGAACTGGCCAGAAATAGTGTCTGTTGTTCCCAGCCAGGTGGAAAAACCTCGGAATTCACACAGCATTAGATAAAACACATAGGAAAGTCTTGACTCAGTATGGGGGATAATTAGCCCTGGACTAAACGTTATTCTGGGACCACCTAACAAATCTTAAAAGCAAGGCTTAAAAGGATCAGGCTGTTTCCAAGTAATTTAACTATTTATTAGAACAAAGATCATAAATATGAATAGAATGCAAATATCTGCCGTGCAGCATAGGAAAATCCCTCAAACTCAGCACCCAATCAGAGCCTGCCACACATTCAAAAGGAAAAGAGAATATGACTCATAAGGAGAAAAGTCAGCTAACTGGAGGTTTTAGAAAATAGTATATATCTTTACTTGGCTATAACAGTAAAATATACTGTTGGTTTTCACTTAGAATCTCAGGGTTTTCTGTAAGCACTTGCAAAATCTCCTTTTCTTTGGTTTAAAACCAAATACCTGAAAATATCTTAAAAGAAATCAAATATTCATAGAGGCCTGTTTAATTTGATTTCTAATGCCTTATGCTTGTAATAATTTTTTCATTTTTTGAAAGTGTAATTACATCATTCCCCCTTCGCTTTCTTCCCTTCAACCCCATCCTTGCTCAGGTCTTGCTAGAAATATGTAAGAGAATCCGTATCAATGAAGTCTCTCATGTTTTCCTGATTTGATGACAAAAATCTACTATGTCCTGGCTCAAGGACCTGCCTATCAGCTCAGCTCAAATTCCATAATTGCTGGAGACTTTCAGGAACTCTTAGCAACTATGACACAATTCAGCAGACATCTTTCAACAATCATGAAAATTACACTTCAGGTATTATCTGTTTTCTTTCCTATTAGAAAAAAATTCCAGCTGAACTAGGATTTGGGGGAGGAAATCTCTCAATGCATTTACATATATATTCACAAAACCCTCAATTTACCTTGTTTGACATGGTGAAGTACAGTACATAGTTTTCCATGTGCTTTAGAGATTCAAAAGAACTCACAGTATTACACACGCACAGACTTCTGGGAGCATAGTGTCTGTGTTTTGGCAAAGCAGAGAATTATGAATCATTTCTACAGAATATTATAAATTTAATTTTCAAAAATATTATATAAAGAAGTAACTATTATTATAAAGATGCTTTCCAATGACATTTAATTATAGCACAGGGTAATTTATTTTACTAGCTAGAGTATCTTGGGCTAATTGCATTTATTTATGTTTTGTGTGTGTAGCATCATAACTAACAGCCTATCACATACATGCCCCACTCCAAGTCCTAGAAGATAGTCTGGATTTCCCCTTAAATCTTGGTAATGTTTCTTACTTTCAGGGAGACAATTTCTTTGCCCTCACACCTCTCTGGTAGAGGAAAGCTTTGATCTCTCTAGAAGCCTAATTGCGTTTCATGGAAAGGTTCCTCTTTGCAATTAGGTCTAGACTCGGATGCTTGGTGTCTTTTCTTTCATGTTTCTGTCCAGTCATTTGGTGGCAAATTTTCTGTCTCACCCGTGTTTCCTTTCATCTCGGCTCCTGGTAACAGTAATGTCTAGTTAGCCACGTTCTTTCATCTGAGATAGACAGGCTCTCTGATCACCCTTGAAGGGTTCTGGCAATTTCGTCCTTGATTGTTTCAGTTGTTCCTCCCATTTACAGATAGTTAAGAGGGGTACAGGTTAAGATACTGTCTACCTCTTATGGGGTTCCCTCTACTGGGGAGGAGCCCTCACTGACAGAGTAAACACAGCCTTGCTAGGGCCTCCTTAAGGAAAGTGTTTTATTTAAACACTAGTGGTATGATCGGACATAACGCTCTGTGGAAGGGAAAGTGTTTTATTATGATGGGTGGCAGTGGTGTGTCCAGATCTCTGCTCTAAAACAGAACAGTAATGCTCCACCCAGATGACAACCTGCTTCTTCATTTTCGCTTTAAAACTTTCACACGGTAGTTCCCCAAAAGATCCAATGAATACTAGCAAGAAAGTTCTCTCACAGTAAGTTAACAAAAGGCCAGGGATGCTGAATAACAAAGGCAACTGATGAAGAAACAGAGTCCCGAGCCTCACGCTTTTCTCTCTTCAGCAGCAAATTATGTTGAGGAAGTGCGGCCCAGGGTTTGGAGGTGGGCCAGATGTTTAATCAGCAATTCCAATTAGAGAACTAACGGTCCAGGCTGGAGATTGCTAAAAGCATGGAGCAATCACTCTGTATCTCAGTTTCTCTATCTATGAAAACAAAAACAAATTCGGCCATATCCAATTCCAATAGCAACATATATTATGGCCACAGTCTCAGGTATGTGCACAAGGGCTATAAGTATGAAATTGCCTTGTTTGGTAAATTTGAGCCAAAGAAATGCAATCAAAAACATCTTCCACTTTACCCAATTCATCCAGTTATCTTTTCTATACATATTTATTCATAAATATCATCTAAGTATCAGAAATCGGAAATAGCATTGTAGACATAACATTGAAAGAGAGAAGTCTGCTATCATACAGCTTATTTTCTAGTTAGGGTCTGAAGGGCAGGACAAATTGAATATGATTATGGGGCAGCGATTATGGTCTCCTTAAATAATGAATTCAGGGAAACCACCTTTAAGGTGACAGTGCTTGGCTGACAAGCAGAGCATAGAGTGGCCAGACAGAGGAGCAGCAAGCATACATTACTTGAGTTTGTTCGGAATACCAGCAGAATCAACAGGACAGGAACCACACAGAAGCCCAAGGAAGTTGGATGTTTGAGTGAGCTGAAGCCTGGCATGAGTTGATGCTCAGATGTAGGAAGAGATCCTTCATATATAGCTTAGGGAGTAAAGAAATTTAATATAAAGCAAGCAGTTTTGTTATGAGATTCACATCAGGTATACAGTGTGTTCTTACGCTCACCTCTCGGTACCCACCCTTCATCCCTCTCTACTATACTTTTCCACTTAACTAAGACTTTAGAATCATCCAATGTATTACAGGATACTTTTGAAGATCTGTGTGTCATGATCTTTTAAAAGATTTATTTCGTTTTTCTAAACTTGATTTTATGTCTGTGTGCTTTGAGTACATTTACGTTTGTGCAGCACATGGGCATAGTGTTGTCAGAGGCCAGGAGAGGATGTTGAAGCCCCTGGAACTGGAGTTACAGTGATGAACGGTGATGTGGATGCTGGGAAACAAACCCAAGACTTTCGCAAGAGGAGCAAGTGCCCTTAACTCTCTGCAGCTTCTGGGAGCCACGGTCTTATTTGTTGCTTGTTGTGTAAAATGGAAAAGAAGCAAGGATAGCAAGTAAGCAGTTCCGGGAAAGTCTTGAAACTTACCAGCATCATTGGCAGGGGTACAGTGGGTCACAGTGGCTTGGATTGTGGGTGTCCTTGAAATGAAGCTTTCAGGTCCATATGCCTGATATTGAAGCATGAGAAGAGAGTAGAATCAAGATATCATCCAGGATATTTCCTTGAACACCTGAGAAGTGGAGGCATTTACTCAGATGGGGAGGTAGACTTTAACGGGGGGAAAAGCAGAGGACGTAGATGGTTCAGTTTTAGAGTTCCACACTGAAAGCTGCCGCATGCAGATATATACATGCATGCAAATGCAGCTCTTATGCCACGTCTGGAAACACAGTATCAGCAACTGCATGAACTGAATTGCGGGAGTAGAAAGGGTGAATAAATGAAGCAAAGATTGCTCAGGACAGAGGCATGGGGCTTCCCAATTTTTAAAGCCAAGAAGAGACAGATTCATTCCAGGAAACTTAAAAGGGGAAGGAAGTATAAGGGAATCACAGAATCTGTAGACTATCTTAAGAGTGGGAAGCTAGAAGACTGTGTTCAACCCATGAAGGAAGGGCAACAGGAGACTTTTCCAGTTGAACATTGCATGACTTGGTAGGGCATGTTCAGAGAAGAGCAAGGAAAATGCAGGAGTTAATAGCAATAAAGGTTATAAGAAAGAGAAACAAAGCAAGGACAAAAGCACCGTCAGGTAGCTGACTTCCCATATAAAGTAGTTGAAGCTAACAAACATTTTAAGACTTAACTCTTCCCTGCTGTCCTATCCTAGAATTCCCACAGGAAGGTAATAAGGGAACGGCACCGTATGCACTAAGCAACGGAAATGTAATACAGGCACTTCACAGAGCAGGTTAGGAGGTGGCCGCAATTTATTTAAAAACAGAAAGAGAAAGACTAAAGTTTCTGAGCTCAGGATCTAGACACTATGGCCAAGATGATGATGCTCTGAGAGTCCAGGTAAGAGCAGGAGACTGTGAGAAATGATGGCATTGTGCAGAGGTTGTCTTTATTTTCTTTTCTGTATGAGTCTTCTCTCGTACAGTAAATCCAACCACAGTTTCCCCACCCTCCACTCTTCCTAGCTCCCCCCACCTCCCCTCTCCCCCAAATCCACTCCTTCTCCATTTCCTCTTCAGAAAAGAGCAGGCCCCCAAGGAATGACAGACAAACAGAACAAAACAAGATACAATAAGGTAAAGCAAAAGCCCTCATATTGAGGTCGGACAAGGCAACCAAATAGAAGGAAAAGAACTCAAAGAGCAGGCAAAAGAGTCAGAGGCACAAAATAGTGAGTGGATGTCACTCACTATTAGGAGTGCACAAAACGCCAAGCTAACAGCCATAGCATGATAATCAGAGGACCTGACGCTGACCCATGCAGGACCCATGCTTGCTACTTCCGTCTCTGTGAGCCCATGTGAGTTCAAAGCAGAATGGACAGGATTCTTTTGCAGTAAGCTTTGCGTGTGTCTTTGTTAGGATTACTATTGCCTGTGATGAAACACATGACCAAATACAACTTGGAGAGGAAAGGGTTTATTTCACTCACACTTCCATAGAACAGTTCGTCTTCAGAAGCAGTGAGGGCAGGAACTCAAACAGGGCAGGAACCTGGAGGCAGGAGCTGATGCAGAGGCCATGGACCAGTGCTGCTTGCTGGCTTGCTTCCCGTGGCTTGGCCATCCTTCTTTCTTATAGAATGCAGGATCACCAACCCAGGGATAGTCCCACCCACAATGGGCTGGAGTCACCAGTTAAGAAAATACCTTACAGCTGGATCACATGAAGATATTTTCCCAACTGATGTTCCTTCGTTTCAGATGAGTCTAGCTACTGTCAAGTTGACAGAACACTATTCAGCGCAGGTGTTTAGTGAAAGAAAGGAGTAAAGGACACCTGAGGATGCCGAACTAAACCTTGGGAGGATGCAGTTGCCAGGGTTTCTGGGGATAATTAGCAAGAAAAGATGGCTGGATGGCACATTGCCTGAGATGGGAAGGTTGGGTATGTGTCTGTCACATGGATGGCTGGACATATAAGCTTGGAATGTTGTACTTCTCATGTTGACTGCCAAGAGCCTTCAGAAACAAGACAAATCTACCAATGCTACTCTCTCAACTTCACTTAAGAACTTCTCAAGTAAGTTCCCTATACACAATGGACAAAGTTCCACGGGGCTAGCAAAACAAATGATACTGTAAATACCCACAAATCTGTTGAGACCAATACGTCTGGGAGTGAACAAGGCAGAGGCAAGCTGGGTTACTCAGAACCTTTAGTTCTTCACTTTGAATCCCTAGAGTAGGGTCCCACTCAGCATCTTCACCTGGTTTTATACTCTAAGAAAGACACCAGCTAGAGAGAGGGCTGTGAAGAAGTCCACGCTGAGTTTTCAATAAATAGCATGCTGTCACCGTCACAATATTATCAACAATTCGTTAAGAGTTATTTGTTATGAACCATTGGCTAAACCTTGGCCCTCCAAAGAAAGACGTTCCTTGACCCAGTTTATCTTGGGTAAATGTCTCCTGTGAAATATGACAGGGGCAATGAGACAGTCCCCAGGAAACCGCAAGTTTTAAACTCCAAGGAGGGGACGTGGTCAATGACTCTGTGCCTGAAATGGAATCTCTGATGCAATTAATGATGTCTGCACATGTCCCTTATTAGACCGACTTGAATAAGCATTAGAAAAGGGTTGGACTGTGAGAGCTAATCAGGAAAAATACCACTAAGCTTCAGGGTCAGTTAATTAACGGTAAAGTCATATTTTTCACAGATTAAGTCAGGCTCTTCCTTCTGACCTCATTTAATTGCTGCTTTTAAAACCCACTGGTGTAGGGTACTCTCATGGAAAGACACTGAAATCCAGCCATTCTCTTGCGGCATGGGGAGGACAGATCTTTAAAAGTGGCATGGGAGTGTAAATTGGCACATCCCTTGTGGACAGCCATGGAGACTGTGTACTGCATGGGAATGCATTTTAGTGTATAAAAGTACATTTGTAGTGATACCTGTAGTGTTTTAGAAAAGATACTTTTAGCATGTGAGCTTTGCATATAGGAATGCACATAACCATGCGCATATGAAGGCATCACTGTAGCATTATTTTCAACAGTGACACTTAGAAGCCTGGGTGCTCAAATTAAAGAAATCTTCAGACAAACCATGGCATTTCTCTGGCAAATTGCATAACACCAAACAGAAGAAAAAGTCCATCAATTGAATGGCATAAAACATGATTTGAGTTGAGGTTTATTAGAGTAGTATGTAAACTGTATATCTGAATCACACAAAGTACTTAGAGAAAGAATGAAATGTGTTGGAAGTGATTTGCTTTTTGGACAATATAGGCTGTTTTCTTCCTCTTCCTTTGGCTTTCCTATCTAAAGTAATTGCATGCAATTCTTTTGTAAACAGAAATATAATGCAAATTGTTATTTAGGAAATTAATTTGTAATCTTTTCATCATGTTTCCCTGTATTTTTAAATTCTGGTCACTATGGAATCTTAAAGTTGTTCATAATTCCTGTTTTCACATTAATCTTATATTCACGAGGAAATATAAGCCCTGCTCTTATGAGTATAGTTAATGGTAATTGTAGGGCAAGGCAATGGTGAAGCTTATGGTCCATCTTTAGAGACAAGTTCAGACTCTACAGAAATGGATGTTTACTCTAAATTCTTTAAGAAATGGAAGTTCTCTCTATTGTTATCTCTTGATACTATTAACATAAACATTATTACCTACTCACATCAAAATAAATACTGTACTTGCTGCATGATGATTCTGCATTTTCATGAATCATAATTTAAACATGAATCTTCTACTTTCCATTTCCTTTTATTAAAACAATAGGGTTTTAGTTTCCAATCTACATCACGGGAGGGTTTCTTGTCTGGGCATCAATATTCTGTCACTAAGCTTTTCGCTTTCATGATGAACATGTAAGAGTTGATCCTCAGCAACCTGATGAGTTGGCTTTGGAAGCAACAGAATGAAAAGCCAGTGTTGACATAGTCTGCAACTTCCTGAAGTTGACCTGGTCTTTCTACTCCATAGAATAAAGGTAAGTTGTTAGTGCCAGCTGATGACTCTCATGTAGAGCTCATGCTTTAAACTCCATGTTAATGGAGCTGAGCTGATCAACCTACTGGGGGACATAACCACACAATAATTATGAGAGAAAAAGGTGTTGCTAGTTTTACATGGACAGCTTTCCTTTCAAGCAATAGGAACGTTTCCTAGTAGTAACACAAATCAGAGACTATTTTAGCCAATATAAAATATACTCCGTGAATGGGGCTAGCAGATTGATGAACATTATCTGTATTTATTTTCACAGTTGTTTTCGCAGTTATCATTTTAAAAAAGCCTAATGTTTAAGGTCAAATGACCATGACTTCCTTATATTAAACATTTTCATTGCTCTTCCTAAAAGGCAAACTATTCATTGATTCTTAAGGTGCTGGATGCCTGGTTAGGCAGTGCAGTATGTTAAAATATTAAAAGCATCATTTAATCAAAACCTGCCCACATAAGGAACTAACACTTATTAACCGATACGACCTTAAGCTCATCTACATTGCTGGTAATAATTAATCCACCTGCAAAGGCAGCAAACCGTCCGGTCACAACTGTGTGCAGGATGCTGACTGACATCAGTCCAGATGAAGTTACATCTCTTTACCCATGGTACCGAAATTCATCTAAGAAGGCTCAAGAGTTTCAGACGTCTGGCTTTCCCTTCACATCCTATGAGGCAGAGATTTAGAGTGGAGCTTTACACACAATCCCCCATTTTGCACTTTGTGTCATACCTTTACATATGAAATTTACCCAAGAGCAGGAGATCGACTCTTGGATATAGTTTTTAATGAATACGTGAACCACCATTTTCAAGTGAGGGTGAATTATTTGAGTCTATCATCACTTTATAAAAAGACAGTGGTTATTTAGAAGTTTGAGATCCATGGCAACATGCATAAGAAAATGAAACAAGTATAGAGAGTGCCCACTGGGGGCCGGGGCACTGTCGGGCTGGTCATAGTTGATGAGGCCAGAATACTCATTTCCCTCCAAATCCTCTGTGTCCTGTTCTTTCTTCTCTACTCTTTGGCCCCTAGCAACCCTATACCTGGATAGCTAACTGTCTCCACACTTTTGCTTTTTCCAGACTGACCTGCACTTCAAAACACAATGAGTAGACCCTTCAGATTTCTGTAAGATCTTTCAGCATCTTCTCAAAGTTTGATAACTCTTTATAGTGTTGAATGATATTCTATGATGTAGACATACCAGTTTTTCTACATACTTAGTAAGAAGTATCTTGGCTTTCTCCACTCATTTTGACAATTTTGAATGAAGCTGTAAGAGGAGCTTATATGCAGTTTTTAAATGGGTATTTACATATTCCCGTTTACTTTGACTGTTGGTAAAATATATGCATGAGGTGTGTTTTAGGTAACTGTGTTAACAATATTGCTACTGATAATTATCTAGTTATAATATTTAAGTATTTGAGTCTTTACAATATAAGACGTACAAACCATCCAGTTTGTAAGCAGATGATGGCTTCATAAATACCATGTTGAAGATGACAAGATGCTTTCATGTCTGTGAGACACAAGCCAAAGAATTCCTGGACCCTACTTTTGGTGTGGCCCCAGGCTTGTCATCAGTGCCAAGGGCATTGTTTTATGCCAAAATATCCTTGCATTTGTGCCCATGTGCCATACTCGCTGAGGATATATGGTGTTAGATGTGTGGACAATAGATGCCTAAAGAAATATCAAAGATTACATTTTCCCTTAAGTGGCTGGGACTATTTCTGGGCTCCTAGCCTCTCTTCTCATTTTCCAATTACTTCAAGACTATGTCAAGCTGAATGAACAAAAGCAAAAGGAAAAAGAATCCAGCACAAAGCTGGGAAAGAAAAACATTTTGAAGATCTTAGAGAAGGAAGGTATTTTATTGTGTGTTTTAAAAGATTAGTATTTTTATCAAAATCTTTAAAAATCAAAATGTAATCACACTACTTCCCCTTTCCCTCTGCCTTATCCTATGTTCTCTCCTTCTCTTCCCATGTCCTTATCCCATGTTCTCTCCTTCTCTTCCCATGTCCTTATCCTATGTTCTCTCCTTCTCTTCCCATGTCCTCATCCTATGTTCTCTCCTTCTATTCCCATGTCCCCCCAGTCCCTCTAAAACTGATAGCTTTTTTCTTGTTTGTTATTGTTTCATATATAAACACATAAACACAAATACAACTTGCTGAGTCCTTTAATTCAGTGTTGCTTGTGGGTATATGATTTCAGGGCTGATCACTTGGCATTGGATAGCCAACTAGGGGCCTCACCTTTATGAGAGGCTAATGCTCGCTCAGCCTGTAGCTTTACTTTTGAGACCCCTTTGAAATTTTTTTCCTCTTACTAGTCAGTATACTATTGATATCCCAATGGTGGTATATCTTGCGTAGCCTTGGTACGGGGGGAGGTGTCTTGGTCCTGCCTCAAGTTGGCATGCCAGACCTTATTGACTCTCCAAGGAAGGCCTTACCTCCTCTAAGGAGTGAACAGGAACTGGGAAAGGGAGGGGTGGAGAGCGGTAGAAGGGGAGGAAGGCGGAATTGGGGTTGATATGTAAAATGAAAAGTAAATTTTTAATAAAAGTATAAAAAAAACTTATACATGTAACCATTTTGTAGATATCCATCATTTTCCATCCACTACAACCATTTAGAATATGGGATTCCCCTCCATATGCTGTGAATATATTTTATTATCATTAATTAATAAACTGTTTTGGCCTATGGCAGTACAGAATATAGCTAGGTGGAAAAGCCAAACTGAATACTGGGAGAAAGAAGGTGGAGTTGAGGGAGATTCAAGCAGCTGTCAGAGAAACAAGATGTGAGGTAACAAGCCACAAAGCACATGATAAAATATAGAATAAAAGAAAAATGGTTAATTTAAGTTGTAAGAGCTAGTCAATAATAAGCCTGAGCTAATAAGTCAAACAGTATGTAATTAATATTAAGCCTCCGAGTAATTTTATTTGTTTTTGGTTTTTGGTTTTGTTTTGTTTTGTTTTTTGAGACAGGGTTTCTCTGTAGCTTTGGAGCCTG
>LOEQ01005348.1:55918-71548 GCA_001685075.1 Bramus lutescens
GTCTCTGCCTCCCAAGTGCTGGGATTAAAGGCATGCACCACCACTGCCTGGCATGATGGCTGGTTATTTTAAAAGCTGTTGTGGGACCAGGTGGGACAAGAAACTACCAGTTACAAACATTTAGTCATCATGAGAATGAGATTCTTTATTTTTTAAATTACAAGGACTTTTGCAGTTGTTTTTCCCAGCTACGCCTCTCCCTTACCACAGATACAAAGCTAAGCTTAATGCCAGCCCAGTGATGAAACCTGAACATTTAGGAAAGCCTAGGAAATTGAATATTAAACAGAAAAGAGAAAGAGAAGTTGGCTATGGAAGAAGGTGAATTCCGATGATGGGGCCCTGACATCAGGATCTAGGCACTGTGAGGAGTCTTCCCCTTTGTTCTGTATCATGTGTAGAGTAGACAGTATTAAACACCATTTCATAGCCATCTTGCTACTATTTCATAAAGGGAGCTGTGCCACATTGGCTTGGATAAACTCAAATGTTTGCCCGGCATAGGTAACATATGAAAGCAAGAGCTTCTGAGTAGGCATGTTCTTGATTATTTGTCAGAAGTCCTTCCACAAAATACACAATCAGCATAATTTCAGAGGGGCTCAATAATGTGGAAGGAATGGGGTTTCAAGAGTTACAGCAGTAATTGATGACAGAGTTTGTGTGTGGAAAGATCTAGGTTTCTCAAGGTCATACTGAATTTCATGAAAATGCTAAAGAAAGAAAGACTGCAGCAGCAAGTAAGGGTTTGCAAAAGCGAAAGTTACTGTGAGGCTGACATCAAAGCTAACTTATTTTCCTAGCATAACTTTAAAAGAATAAACGTAGGTACCACCTCTTATATATTTTAACCAGCTAAACAGTAATCAAAGCTAACTTATAAACAACCTAGGGAAGGCCGCAAACTCAAGATACGTGATGGTCTTAACATACCTGATAAATCCAAAAAGAGTGGCTTTGTCTTGGCTCACCAAAGTACAAGTATATTCTGAACTCCATAGTTGTTTGGTTGGGGCTTAGCGACTGAAAGAGTAAATGACTGAAGTGAGTAAGTAGTTGCCATATGTTCTTGTTTATCATGTACACTCACGTATTACATCCATGGATTTGTTTCTCTGGATCACACTGATGAGTGAGGACTCTACCCACAGGTTTCTACCAAGTCTCCTTTACAGTAGACAGGAGGTACCCAGAGAGCTGGGCAGTCCAAGCTCTTAATTTCCCTCTGGGACAAAATGAGCTGTGGTTTGCAAAGATTAAAACCGATTTTAGCTTCATCAGCATTGTAAGTCTAACCCAAAGGTAAGACCAACTCCCCAAGTGGAACCATCAGTTTAGCAAGGAAATAGACTCTTTTATTCCAAAGGGAAAACACTGGGATTCTAGAATCCTAGCTACCCTCTTGTTTTGCCCCGTCTTTAGCTGTCCTTCACTTGTGCCTTTTTTCGCATTTGTGAGACAGTGACTTGGATTCATAATACCTTGCGATATGACTGAGAACATAAGCAATATCAAAGAATATTAACAAAATCTGCTTAAAATTTAAAGTCACGCTTGGATGTGCTAAATGATGAAGACAAAGTAAGAGTGTGAGAATGTCCCTCCTCTTTAGAGCGATGAGGTTGAGAGAGAATGAACGGATGCCTAGGCCTGCGAACATGGGGGTTTCTGGGTCAATTTCTGACTTAGTTTCACTCTGCACATGAAAATACATGTTAGAAAGAAAACAGTTTTGAGATGGTCACAGGGTTCAGTAGGTTTAACGCCATCATTCCGCCTTTTTTTCCTTTACATGTGACTTTGAGGCTTTGCTGCTCCAGGAGCTTTGGACTGCTCTTGGCACTCAGAAGTCTTGGTTTTCCAACTCACTCTCCTCTGGATTTTAGCATCAAGAGGTCCTGTAGCACGTAGGGAGAATGACATACAACTCACATGCTCGTCTTTATATGGTTTGGATTATTCTGTCATTCAGAGCGTTTCAGGCTCAGAATACGCTTTTTCATTTTTGATTTACCACGGTTTCATATTTAGAAAAAATTGTGCTTTAAGAAACCCCAAATAGATGGTTTCATGCTTTCATTTCTCTTGCATATTAATACACTCAATGCTTACTAGCCCTTGGGCACATTAACACATACAGTAGAAAGACAGACAGACCCTGCCATTTCAGTTCACACTTTGGCAGTAAATTTGCAAATAAAGCACAGCTATCGACCTCGCCTGGGAATTCCCCTCCTTTCTTTCCGGGCATTATTACATGGGTTTCGATGATGAAAACAAGAAGCCACAGTTCCCCAGAAGAAGGCCCTATTTTTCTTGCAGATGGAAGAAACAGGGTCCTCCGAAGAAGACAAACCTGAAGGACAAGCTAGCAGCTGGATACGCAGCACAGATGGCCCAGCAGGGCAATGCACTCTGAAGTTATCCATATCTGCACACTCAGCGGGCTTTGCAATTCCAGACCAGCTTTGGGAAACATGTCCCATTAGAGAATATCTCCCAAACGCTAATAATTTCTTGAATTAAAAGTGTCATAAATTGGGAAGTGGATTACCAAATTCAAAGCAAGTAAAAGCCAAATCTCTAAAACAGGTATTGAAAGGAAATGTGTGAATGAAACCATAACCAGATTCTGGAGGTACGCACATAACATTCATAGTATATTATTTATTTTATTATTTTCAGTGATAAGTCAATTAGATGCACATACATTTCATGTCTTAACATTTCCTTCACCTTCAATTTGCCAAGAAAAACGTCACTTCCATTATAAAGCGTTGGGTAATAGGTCCTATACATTTGTTATCTTACAAATTTTATTAAGTAAAAGGGTTAATTTTCTTGAGAAAATATTCCTGTTAAGAAAATATTACTGAACTTAATGATAATGCTAGAAAGCAGCAGCTATGTCTTCGGAGTCCCTAACTCATGCTGAGCACCAGCAATTATTAGTGGAGTGTCTACAATGTCCTGAGCTAAGACTAATTTTTGAAATGCACTGGGGAATTAAAAAAGAACTTGGCCTTGATTTAAAGAACATAATCTTTAAACAAATGGAGTGAAGATACTATTTATTTTAAAAATAAAATATATTTAAAATTTATTTGTGAAGCAAAATGAATTTAAAACAAATATACCAAGAAACAAGTATTTTGAGATATGTTTTCCCAACAAGGTCTTATTATCCTCATTATTTATGGTAAAACTGACATCCCCAAATTTTTAATGGTTCCTTGACAAAAATGCGTATTAGAGGGGACTATCTAAACGTAATCAAGCTGAATATCCCTTCAGCCTACAGATCTAGGGAAGAAACATTCATTGCTTCAGAACACTGCAGCCATTCTACCCAATTTAAAACCCACCAAGCAAAGTGAGGGTGTGATTGTGTCTGGGACCTGAGAGAGACAATTTCAGGTGAGACCTGAAGACATCAGATTACAGCATAATGAGAGTGGCTTCCTACCCTCTTCCTCCTGGGTTGCATTCTCCAGCAGAGACTAAAGGATGGCCCTGTTCTTCTTTGTTGCCATCAATTATAGTTTGAGAAGTCAGAAAGCTCAGATAAAGTTTCAAGAAATTAGTTTCAAGTCAGCTTACTATTTGATGCTGCTCTGATCTCATCTCGTTTTTCCTTTGGATTTTTTTAACTTTACAACTGTCTCCTCTGACTAAATCCTACCATTTTTCACTCCCCCAGTTAGGTTTCTATTGTAATAATGTACTACAGTGAACTTGGGGGTAAAAAGGCTTATTTGGCTTCCACATCCTGATCACAGTCCATCATGAAGGGAAGTCAAGGCGGGAACTAAAGCAGAGACCGTGAGGAATTGTACTTACTAGCTTGCTTCCCCCGGTTTGCTCAACTACCTTTTTTTTCAAACCTCCCACGACTGACTGCTAAGGGGATGGTACCACCTACAGCCCTCCCAAATCAATCCTCTATCAGATTGCCTTTCAGCAAACCTATGGGACAATTTCTCAACTGAGGTTCCCTCTTCCCAGACAATTCAAGCTTGTGTCAACTTGACAACAACAACAACAAAATATTTGCTCATTATCGATCCTAACACAGTCAGTTTTCTAGCTCTGCCCCACTTTGCAGAACATGGGACTGGATCTATTTTCCCATGTTCTAGAGTTCCAGCGCTTAACTGAAGTCATGTGACAGTGGTTTGCTTAGGTTACATTCATAGTACAGTCTATTCGAATGTTATTGGCTTACAAAAGATAGATTCTTCTCTTGGATCTCCTGGGTAAAAACAGCTCCTGGTAAATTTCTTACCTTTCTTTCCTCAGTTTACCTGCATCTTTGTGTGGGTCACTTCTTCTGCTTCTCAGAGGTGGGCACCATGGATGTCCTCAATGTGCTTCAGCCATATGTTGACCCCAGGAACTCAACAGGAAGTTGCTGATTTTTTTAAATCATGCCTCAAGGATATTGTTGGCTGACTGTGACTGTTATGTTGAATAAACTTTCTCCTCACGAAACTGTTAGGAAGTCAGTGAGCACTCTGTTTTCTTAACAGGTGACCTCTGGACCTTACTCTTTATGAATTTAGATACATTATATTATCATTATAAGCTTCATTTATTCCATCTGAAAATTGGAAATGATTGTGCTTATTTTATGACTGAAGGGCTTGAATGGATCAATGTTGAGTGTGTAGTCTGACTGGGCAGAATTAATAAATTCTTTTTCTCATTACTATCATTTTATTCTGATTTACTCAGGTTCCAATAGACAGGAATGTATATATATATATANTATATATATATATATCTTTGCAACACTAGGTCAGAGCTCAGTTCTGGGCATTTTCATATCTATACACTCTGAGAACTCAACCTAGATGGCATCTTGAGACTTCTTTATGGAGTGGTTTTGTGTATGTCTAAGGAGGAAGCAGGTATTTCAACTATAATTTAATGCCACTTCACAGAGCCCGTGACTCTCAACACATCCTCAGTGGTGGTACCAGATGTCATTTTGGTTGCTGACTCCTTTGGCCAGCCACATTGTGCCACGCTGTCCATCTTCTCTGAGCCATTGATAATCCTCACTTTCTCTCTGTTGTAAAGGAAACCTTCCTCATTCTTGTGACTTTTCCAAATCTGTCCAGAAGAATGGTTTGGGCACGATGTATATTTCCTTTCCCAATGATACATACAGTCTCGTCCTCATCCATCACGCCCAGCCTGGATGCCTTGCAGACATCTTTCTCCTGGAGCACTCATCTCAGTGGCCCTGCAATCCCCACCTGTGATCTTAGTCAGTGTTTTCACCTGTGCTCTCACTTGCCTCTGCTCTATCTAACAAATGGCCATGTATAAACATCTACAAAGGAATTGCATGAGTTCGTTGCATGGTTCAAGGTCTTTCTGGTATAACTAACTCATAGGGTCCTTTCACTCAGGGCATGTAGGTGTTTTTCAAATGGTCTATTCTAATAAGCGTTTTACCTGACAATATCAGGGGGACCCATTAAAGTGAAGAAAACATTAATAAGGCAGTTGTAACATTGTCCTCAGTTTACAACCTACTGAAAAAGATAACCAGTAAAGTAGTAAAAATAAAACTAAATTACAAATATGATAGGCCATGTGCAGCAAAGAAACAGGGCGTTATGCCAAACAAAGGCAGATAACACAGCTTTTAGGCAAAGCCTATAAAGATGAGAAAACAAACCACCTCTAGGGACAATTGTGTGTCCATCCTTGAAATTAGGATTTCCTCTCAAGCAGTATGTTTAGGAACACCAGGTCTGAAAGGAGAGGATGGTAGAGCCTGCCGAGATGTGCTGATGCGCTCTCAGCCAGCTGTGTGAGAATGGTGCAGCTTCTAATGTCAAAGCTGGGTAACGAGTCTCCTGGCGCTGATGTTGTCCATCTATACGGATATGAACATAGATTGTAAAAACACGCACTCCTGGTTCTCCTTGCAAGAAGTCTGAGGAGACAGCGGTCTCCCTCTCAGCTGCTTGGTCCCAGTTACAACTGCTGATTCACTTGACCACTCTGCCTCAAGATAGCCTAATCTACCTTCTTATCAGTTCTAGACTACAGCCTTGTGCTTCTATTACGTAACAACCCCAAACTTATCTGCTTGGTGTCCCCAGGGATCCTGAGGAGTTTTCTGGTTGTGTATTCTATTTTCTTACTTTTAATTTTGGAACATGAATTCATTTGTTTCCTGACGATATCTGTCATTTAAAAGATTTGATATTACCAAGGGCCAATTTAGCTCATGCTGAGCTCACAGTGTTGCGGGGGAGGGTTTCAGAGATGCAATGGGAACGATTAGGAGGGACATGGTGCAGGGGTGGGAGCAGAAGGCTCCGAGATAGAGTCTCTCATGATCAGAAGTAGAAGCCAGCAGCACATAGGGGATAGAAAAAGCTGTTGGGGTAGATGAAACATGGTGAGATAATGCATTTAGAAAAAGACAGGCTTGTCTAGAAGTGTTCAATAGGCATATATATATCGGTTCATGGTGCTTTCTACCTCCATTTTGTTATATGGCATCAAGTGGAACAGTAGCATACACTGAAAGTTTTTGAATTAGAGATAATTTGGGGAGGGACAAGTCATTACATTAGCATTATCATTTAAAGGCTTATTTACCTTATATTTGGGGTGTGTTTGAGGGTTTGCTTATCCCATAGACCTGAAATTATGTTTCAACCTGGCATTAAAATAATGTATGCGGAAGAGAATTTCATTGTTAATATTTACTACCACTCCTACTATTATTATCTAGAAAGCAACAACTTGAAGACTAGACAGATGGTTCAATGGGTTAAGTTTTTCAGCATGTATATAACGACCAGAGTACAGAACCTCCAGACGCACATAAAAACTGTTCAAGGTGGTACAAGTCTGTAAACACAGTCCTGGGAGGCAGACCCAAGGCCTACACTGGAGGCTCCTGGCCGGTCAGTGTAGCTAAATCTGCAAACTTCAGGTTAAGAAAAATCTTGTCTCAAAATACTAGGTAGCTAGCGATAGAAGATAACAGATGTCTGCCTCTAGTCTCCACGCATGCACACGTGGATGCACCTGCCCAGAAACATGTACGCGTGCATCCACACCCCGCCCCAGGCACAAAACAGCATCCTAACTGGGGACTACCGATAATACCCTGATTCAATCTTTTCTTCCACTAAACCTTAGTGATTCCTATGCTAATCATTTTGGAAGGAAACTGCCTAACAGAGAGAAACAGACATTTGCCAGCGTCACATTGGGGAGGAGGGTGTCACGCTCTTCCTGATTTTAAATACTGAAGTTATTCTTGCTCCAGGCAACCTGAACTTCCCTCTCCCAGGAGCTCCACACATGCTCTGGCTCACTCGTATTTGGTTTAACTATTCAAAAAACTGCTTACCATGGCAACCCTTGTCTGCATGACAGGCAGTTAAATTTGCTTGGAAAAACTGCAACAAAGTGTCATTTTTTATAAACCCCCCTACTCGTTCCCTTCCTGAGGGATTTCCAGGTACTTTGTTGTGGTCTTCTGGCCCTTGCCAAAAGACAGCTTGTGAGTGAAAAGCTTCTTGAGATCCATATTAGTGATGGATGCTGTTGGGCTGGGTATAGCTTCTCAGAACAGAAACGTAATTGGCATTCTAACTCTCCTTTTGATTCCACGGAAGCAGCGTTCAGATAAACCTTACCTGAACCAAGTAATTATGCATTTTAGGAGGATGTGCACTGTGAACTGATAGGTAGTGAGATGTGAGGATAATAGACAGAGAGCTAAAAATAATTCCAGCCCAGTCTGGATTGCACTCTGCACCCTTAATATGTGTTCCGTTCAGAAAAACTCAAACAACATTTCCAGAAGCCCTCCTATGACACCATAGGGCTGGTGCTAACAACAGCGGTTAAGAGTTTTGGTGTGATCATGAATAAATCTGTAGATCCCCTGAACTACTTGTGCAGTAAATGTTGGACACTATTGACATATTTTAAATATAAAAATTGGTGTTTCTGTGGTATTTATTCCTGTGGCCCAAACATATTTGGATCAACATGCTAGTTGTTATTAAATCTGCACTTTCCCAAAAGCTCCCCAAAGTCATAACAGTTGAAACTTTCCCAAAGAATTGTACACTATTCTTCACATCTAATTACTAATCTACTCTTGGCTTCCAGTCAAGGAAAAAACTATATTATGCAAATTAGATCTTGGCCCAGAGCATGAATGGATTTAGTTTTACACTCAGGAGGAATCTGGCCATGAACAAATAATGGGAGATGGAGGTGGGTACAGAAGCGTGTCCTAGCAAGCTACTCTTTTAGTTCATGATAGATGCTTCTTCAAGATACTTAGGCTCTTCTTCATACTCAAGTACAAGGAAATTGGTAAAAAGATCCCTCAAGGAGACGTGAAAATGCAAGCCGTTAGGGGTTTGTTTGCATTTTAGTAATACCGAAGTTCACTTTCATGTTCAGCTTTCAAGTTCTAGACATTACTTTAGCGATTTTAAAAGGTTAATCTAAGTCTGGATGGCTTGTGGTTCATACACTGCACATTATGCTGTGATTGAGTTACTTATATCTTGCGGACAAGCTTTAAAATGGGTCAGTTGCAATGATGGCTTGCTCTCCTGAACATGTATTTTATGGGCAAAAAAAAAATCCTGCATACTGTATTCTGTATGGAAATTATATTATCCTGTGTCCTGCAGCAAACATCTGATTTTAAATGGGTGTGAAACTCAAAAAATGTTTATTCTGTGCCACAGGCAAGGGCACATCCTGAGAAGAGGGTCAATTGCCTCCCGAGTGTTAACTTTAAGTCCAAGGAGGTCAGAAATGATGCTTTCAAGATAGGTCTGATCCAGAACTTAGGAGTAAAAGTGAATGCCACTGGATTCGCAACACGGTAGACAACAGTGGACAAGTACTATGCACTTAGATACCTCTGTGCCGGGTGTTCCTATAAAGAAAGCATTGTTCAAATCAAATCATAATAACACGAGTTCGTAAGAATGGCCCATGCCCTAAGGAAAACATTGGAGTTGATCGCAGTACAGGAGAAGACTGAGGGTGAGCAGGAGCATAGGAGACTGTGCTTAAGGAATTATGCGGCCTTGCAAACCTGCTTAAGGTAGACAAAGACCCAAGAGTGTAGTTATCATTAATGCAGGCAACAAAGTAGGGAGCAAAGTTATAATGGATGACATGGAGGATTTACAGACCTGGATTCTGTTGTGCCAGGGAGATTGGCTGGAGTTGTTAATTGGGATAAGTGTCCACAGGAGCTAGGGTGTCAGAGCAGGTAATAAGAGGAGAAGCTGATACTTTACCAAGTTGTCTTCAACTTGATTATTCTTGTGTGGGGTGTTGAGAGGAGGTGTAATAGCATTTTGAATGCATGAGGCAGTTTCTCACGGAGTTGTCATAGAAAATGGAGCAAAGACCTTTCTCTATCACACATAGATGCACCTATTCATTCAGTTAGGCAGAGAGCTAGGAAATCTTCATTGAATATCACATAGTTTTGGTTTAAAATAAGATTGTCTGATAATAAGACTTTCTGTGATAAAATAATAATAGCAATAATGCTTCCTGGCAGCTTCTTGCAGTTTGCTCTGTGCATAGCAGGCAGTTTGCCAGGCCATTATACCAAGAGAAAAACCAGTCCTTGAACTTTGAGTCTTTGTTGTCTAAAGGGGAGAAAAAAATAAATAAATAATACAACATGTGATACGTATGATAAAATAGTGGAAAATTTTTGCAAGAGAGAATAAACAGGGGTTCAACAATGCAAAGTTAGCTACCCTTAATTTTAAAGGAAATAACATTTATAATAAGACTGGAATGAAATGAAATGTTAAACACTGGAGAGCAGGAGGGATGGTCCAGTCATCGAAAGTACGCATGCAGAAGCACGGAAGTAGCAGAGCACAGGACTTCTGTCAACAGGGAAGAAGGCAGCATGGTTGGAGTTTGAGTGAAGGAAGAGAGGGATGCCAGGATGCTGGACCACACGCAGGAATGGGCTAAGCTCTCACTCACTGCCTAGGCCTTTTCTAGAAGTCCAGATTGTGTTGTAAATGACAACAAGCTTGTGACGTGTTTTAGATCAAGAGGAAAACAGTCACACATGCTTCAGAAAGAGCGTGACAATGACGGCAGTGTGGTGTCTAAGCTCCAAGGGAAAGAAAGTCATCAAACATGTGACATAGGGATTTAGGAGCCAAGGCTGCTATCTTAGTCGACTGTGAGAGAGATGCACACCAAGAAAAGGGGGAACTGCAAAGGACTAGAAATGACTCAGCAATTCTGGCACAACGTACAGACTTTCTCAAACATGGAAGAGTAGCTGTGCCCAAGAGCAATTATAGCAGTATTAGTCAGGAACGAACAATGCAGAAACCACGCAGATGCAGATGAGCGACCTCAGCAAGTCACTTATACGCAGGACAATTAATTGCACAGCAGCCAAAGTACAGCGCCCATAGCAACACGAATATGCTTAAGACTGGAAAATGTAAATTTAAAGCAACATCCAAGCCTTAAAAACATGATACCACTTAAAACGAAATTAAAATAATCAAGCTAAAATAGATGTGCTTCTAGGAATGCATGCAGATGCAAAATCATATCTTGAAAAAAGAAAACATGTAAATGCGGGACCTGCGATCCAGGATAATACTCAGCTCAGGGGACGAAGGACCGCCTGGAAAATGGAATGAAGAACAAAGGGGTTAGATGTAGGTTACCTGTACCATCCTAGTTTGTATATTGTTTATGTATGTTTAACATGTGATATAAACTCAAAAGTTGAATATAGTATGTATGGGGCCCACACTGAGAGAAGGCCATTGTGACTCTAGTTCTGTGTACCGGAGTCCTCCCACAAGTGACAACATATACCATAGCTTAGAAATGAGGATCCTTCTTTCCCACGTACAAGACAAAAAAAATAAAAAAAAAATAAAATAAAAAGTCATAAATCAAGGGAAGCATTAATTTCCAACCCAGGCACTTCAGCAATGATGGCATTTCCTGACGTGGGCAGTCTGAGGGAGGGTTTGCTCGTGTTTCCTTACTACACAACCTAGGTCCCCCTGCCCACAGATGCGCTGACTGCAGGGGGCTGGACTCTCCCTCAGCAATCATTAATCAAGAAAATGCCCCTCAGATACCCACAGTGGCCAGTATGATGGAGGTAGTTCCTTAGCTGAGAGTCCCTCTTTTCATGTGACTAAAGCTGACCAACATAGAAACTTCACAATAATTTTCTCTGACTGCTATCAAAAGCGCCAACACATTAGGTAATTTTGAAGAAACAGAAATCATTGTCTCGTCACTCTGAAGACCAGATGTCTGGGTTGTAATCAAGATTTTAGCAGGGCCCCGGCTCTCTGCGGAAGTTAGCTGTAGAGTTTATGTTTTTCTGTTCCAGCTTCTGACATTTCTTGACTTGTGGCTGCTTTACTCCAACCTGTACTTCTTTGGTCACAGGACCTCGTCCCCTCTGGCATGTCCCAAAACTTTCCAGCTGTCCTTTTATAAGGGTACTTGCGGTGGCATTTAAGATTGACTGGGACAAACTAGACAACCCACTCTTTAAAAGTCTTAAATAAATCAAACCTGCAGCAACCTTTTTTTCCCCCAAATAAGACCACATGCCCAAGGTCTAGGATCCTTGAGTCCCGATGGGAAGAGGAAGAAAGAAGCGTGAAGATTCTGAACAGCACCATGGTACAGCGAACGTTTGTAGCTTGGGCTGAGGAACACCTGAAAAGATGCTTCTGAAGCTGAATGGTGATGACACAAGCCTTTAATCCCAGCACTCAAGAGCCGGAGGCAGGCAGATCTCTGTGAGTTCGAGGCCAGCCTTGTCTACAGACTGAGTTCCTGGACAGGCATCAAAGCTACACAGAGAAACCCTGTCTCGAAAAACAAAACAAAAACAATGACAACAAAAAAATGCTTTTAGCAGCAGGAAGAAAATTAGACAAGGCTGGCTTCGTGGAATCCTGCAGAGATGAGGATTCAAAAAGTAGCTAAGAAAAGTGGAGGTAGCTGGCAAGCTGGACACGTGAAGACAGTGGTTCTCTACCTGTGAGTCTCAACCCACTGGCAAATCTCTTATCTCCAAAAACATTGACATTCTGATTCATCACAGTAGCAAACTTAGAGCTGAGAAGTAGCAGCAAAAATAATTTTATGGTTGGGGGTTACCACAACATGAGAAACTGAAAGGATCGTAGCTTTAGGAAGGCTGAGAACCACTGAGCTACCAAAAGAAACTGTCTAGTTGATTTGGCATAATACTTCAAAATCATTCTTTTTGAGTATTGGGGACAGCCAGCCAGCATACTGAGTGATGAGAATACTAAGACAAGCAGTATGAAGTAGGGAAGACAGGGAGAGCAGTTTGCTCTGCAGGGCAGTAGTAGCATCATGGGTTGAAGTTGGTTGTGGATGGTTTCTGTTGAGGTTGTTAGACATGAAATGGAAGCCACTAAGTGGGGGGATGTGTCGATTCAGTTGGGAAGGTCCAGCAGAGCTGACGCTGGGGGGGTGAATATGACTCCTTCCTATATCAACTTCTCTGGAAGAAAAACCCTTGCTCAAGCATATCAGGAAGAAGGGAGTTGTAATGTTTGTAGATTTGGTGATGAGATGCTTAAGTGCTACCCAGGTGTCTTGATTTGTTTAGCGCAGATTGATTTGTTTAGTTTGTGAGGGAAGAACTGATATTGAACACACCAAGAAAGGGGAACATCTCTGAAATCACCTTGGAAAGAGAGGGTAAAGTTTGCAATAAGGGAAATGTTGAGCCCATGTGAGATCCTCAGGAGGTTAAATGTGAAGCCAGACATTTGGCTATACTACGTGAATCTTCAGTATCCACTGCTGCAAATAGGCTTGAACTCGCCCAAGGCTGAGGATACTAGCAGAGCTCTCAATCTTTGGTTCTGCCTTTATCTTGGATCCAAATCCTGATTCCTCCGCTTACCAGCTATGAACTCTTAGCATTTTACTGTCAGTGTCTGCTTCCCTACATGGGAATGGGAGGCCAGTGTAGAGCCTGTCTTGTTAAGTTGATGGAACAATTGAATTATTCACAGGTCTCAAGTGCACACAATAGGATCTGGACTAACAAATCAGCTCATATGAGTAATGCCACCCATAATTCCAGTGAGATAAAACACACACAAATGCATCTCCAGAACTTTGCAACATTGGAAGTTGTATGTTTTCTACCCATTCAAATCAAAAGAGGAATCTGGAAAACTATAAGAGAATCATACATAAAGATTTTCTTGGATTAAAAATATTCTTGCTTCAAGGAATCATTACTCTTAAGAAAACCATCCAGTGTTATAACGTTTCCTAGCTTCTAAAAACTCGCCTCTTTTTAGATTTTCCTAAAACGAATCACAATTTGCAGAGATGTCACTTAAGTGATAAATTCAGTCTAAAAACTTCATTTATGAACAGTTTCTTTCAAACTTGGAGTGTAGAAGATTTCCACTTCATAAATCTATTCATCTGTATTTTCTGTCTCAGACTAGAAATGCCACCTAAGTGTGTAATGCCTTGAAATCTCACCAAGATAAAACAATCAAGTGATATTACTGATTATTTGTGTAGCTTTTTAAATTCTTCCATGTTAGAGTCAACTTGACACATAAGTATCTTGTGTCTTCATTGTGAAATTCCCAGGAAAGTTACCAATGTCCTGTCAGATAGGAGAGGCAGAGCAGAAAAAAATGTAGAGCTCAATAATAATCAATAAAAAAATACAAAAAAAAAGAAAAAGAAAAAGAAAGGAGAGGCAGATTTGCAGTTACTTATGGGTTTTGTATTTGATCTTCAATGTGTGTCTGAAATTGAAGACAAATATTCTTTATTCTCTTCATAAACAAGGAGACAAAGATTTTGAGAAGACAAACAGTTTTACAGAGATGGTATGTTGGTCTAAGGGTACAGAGTCAGTTATGTAGTGTGTTAAGTTCTGGAGATCTATATACAGCATAATGATATTGACTATGGCTAATAATACTAATAATACTGGATTATGCACTTGGCATTTCCTAAGAGTCAATCTTAAATATTTCATTCCTTGTAAACAAACACAAAACAACTATGTGAGGTCATGAGTATTAAAAAATGCTGTTAAAGGCTTCATGATATATGCATAGACAAAATATCACATTGCATGTTATAAATATATGATTTGTTTTAAATTATTATTAATATGTGTATACATGGAGTATCTGTACATTTGGATACATGGATGCTAAAGCATATGAGTGAAAGCCAGAAAATCATTTTGTAGATCTTGTGGGTCTTGGGGACTGAGCCCAGGTCTCCAGGCTTGTGCAGTGAGGGCTTTGACCTGCTGAGCCACATCACCATACCACTATTTACTTGTAGTTTTTATTTGTATGTGTGTATGCCCATGTGTGAGGACCATAGGAAGACCTCAGAGGTCATTCATGAGGTTCTGTACACTTGTTTTGAGACAGTTCTTGCCAGCCTGGAGCTCCCCATGGAGGGGAGGCTGTCTGAACACTGAGCTCCAGAGAGCCACCTGTCTGTACATTCTCAGTGCCATGGCATCAGTGACACCCTGCTGGGTGGTGGCAATCAAAATCGCAGGTCCACAAGCTTGCAATACAAATACTTTACTAACTGAGCCATCTATCCAGCTCCTAAATATACACAATTTTTAAAAATCTTTTAAACTCACCTTAATCTGCTGAGAGAAAACAAACAAACAAGCAAACCCAAAAGCAGAGTTTGCAGAAGAGGTCATGACTTGACGCATCACTCTTGACTGCTCCTAGCACTAACATGAACAATGAGCACTGAGGGGGAAATAGAGCTAGAAACATAAAGACTGTACTCTGACAGTGTTGTTGCTCTTAACACCATTTCCAGTTTTGACTAACTTTCTCATTCGGAACCCAGAAAGCTGTCCATTCAAGTCTAAGTATATTTGACATAAGTAGAAGAATTCAAAATTGTCCACATTAATTCTAAAGTATTTCCTAAGTGTCATCAAGAGACCAAAGGATATGTAGAAGCCACAAAACTTGTAAGTTATGTGTGCATAGATTTAAAACCATGGCCACCTTTTCACTAGAGAATTTGAATTTTTGGTTTGTGTTGACTCCCTTGTCCTCTTTTTAAAAAGTTATTTTCTCTATCACATTCCTCATCGCAAACGTTACCGGAGAAGCTATATAGTAAACACATTCCAAGACCTCTATATTTGAGGATTTAGGAAGTGCTAAGAACAGAATCTGTGCTAGAAAACATGGCCATCCTTTGGGCTTGTTTGGCCACAATGAGTCAAGGGAATGTATGAATATTGCACAGGGGAAGAAAAACCAAAATGAACAACAACGAAAAAAAAAAAGAATCTATGTTTTGGTTTAAAACCAAAGTGCTTGAGCTAGGAATCATAAATCTGTCCACCTGACAGATTCTGAAGTCAGACAAAACTCTGTACATGTTTGCAAAGTGGTTGAAAAAGGAAACCCTGATCCCGTACGTGAGTGGCACCTGTCTGATGTAGGAGGGTCATCTGTCTATGTGTTGCTTTCATTGATTAATAAAGAAACTGCCTTGGCCCCTTTGATAGGCCAGCCCTTA
>LOEQ01005349.1:7031-26190 GCA_001685075.1 Bramus lutescens
AGATAGATAGATAGATAGATAGATAGATAGATAGACAGACAGATAGATGGATGGCAGATTGATGAGATTCTAAATGTTGTTTGGTTTTCTAATGTTAAATAAGTCCTCTCGTGGTAAGCAAGTTAAATGAACATCTTGGAATTATTCTTACTTAACTCAGATAATTAATGATAAACAATATCACATTCTAAAAGACCCCCTCAAAGATCAACCCTATTATTAAAGGAGACAATACAATATCACTCTCAGTCACACTTAGTCAGGGAGAAGGACACGTATTCACTTCTACACGAGAAGAACCAACACGCAATTATCAGGTTTCCAAGCCATAGTGACTACATTACTTTCTGCCAAAATGTAATGCATAGGGACCTTGATTATTTCAGCATTTTTCTGAACATCGTACTTCAACAAGTTCACAGAGACCCAAAAGCTCCCTACATGCGTGAGCATTTCAGAGACCCAAAGACCTGGGCAATCTTGGAGAATCTCCTTTGAAGTAGAAACAGAAGCTATTGCAGTGCCCACAGCACAACACAAGAACAGGGCTTCTTTGTGTTCTGAAAGCAACGCGGTCAACACTTTTACAAACTGCATTTATCACATAACGTTAAAACAACAGTTCAAAGTGGGCATGGAGCAGCTAGAGTCTACCAAAATGTCATACTATACTTTCAGCTGCCCTGCTATCCCAGCCATATTCCCTGGAAGCAGTTGAGTCAGAGAGGAAGGCAAGGCAGATAGAGACACTGTAAGAAATACCTGGCAAGTCACTAAAGGCAGATTATAGTATGACTCCCGCTTTCTGGAGCAAAGCCATGCTTTATCCTGTAGAGGACTATTCTACATTGCAAAATTAATCCTGATTTGTAACTAACCTAACTATGAGATACCAGATGGACTGCGAAACCAAACCTTCCCGTGGTGAACTCGTGTAATCAAATCCGCAGAGTTTTAAATTAAGGAACCTAAAGCCAAAACACCGTTGGATGGAAACCATGTATTTGAAGCTCAGAAGACACACATAAATCACAAAAATTTCTATCAAAAGCTACTCTGGCCCAACCACTGGCGTCGTGAAACTCTAGCTCAGAGCCATGGTGCAGAGGGTATTTTGCTAGTGTCAATTGTTGGAGGAGAAAATTTCTGTTGGCCTGGTTCACGGTTGATATTGGATGTGTTCAGGCTCAGCACAAATGGAAGGCTGCGAGAGCTGCTTCTAATGGGCAGAGCTAGCAGCTACCCATTCAACCTCATGACAATGAAAGCAATATGTGGAAACAGAGATTCCAGGACCTCGGTGACCAGCGAGGGAAATAAAAATAGCACAACCAGAGGCGATATAAAATGGAAAAGAAACGCACCGAAAAGCCTACGTGAGCAAGCGCATGAAAGTTGAGTGTCTGGCTACACCCACAAAGATGAAGGAAACCTGGCCCAAAAGGTACACTCAGTAACTCAGGTGAGAGAGAGCGCTTCAGCTCAAGGGTGTTAGCTAGGCTTCCACCTTAGACGTTTAGTTTGAGAACAAGGGCCTTTAATGGAGTGACCATGATCTCATAGTTACAGATTATTCATGGAATAAACAGTCAGGGT
Organism: Bramus lutescens; assembly: GCA_001685075.1. Lineage (NCBI taxonomy): Eukaryota > Metazoa > Chordata > Mammalia > Rodentia > Cricetidae > Bramus > Bramus lutescens. The sequence goes on from LOEQ01005349.1 coordinate 8,628, forward strand.
TGATCCTCCTATTACCCCTGAAAAAAAGTCATCAGAAGGGATGGCTCATAATTTCCTTCTGTGACAATATATTTGAAGATGGAGCTAATGACTTGATACCACACACCCTACCACAAATCCCCTATGTGGTGGAGGCCGAAACACTTGCGGTTATCACATCCTCTCTCCCAGTAACTGTTCTCTTAAGGCCTTTCAAGAGATTGCAGAAGGCATGCCCTGTAGGCGTGGTACCCTGAGCAATAGTGTCTGTCATCAGAAGAATCCTTGTGTGAGAGAAGTATGTCAATAAGCATATGACTGCGGTACCTACTGAGGCTTAGTCCCATTATCTCTAAGCAGTTATTATATATAATAAAGTAACACATTAATAAGGGGATAAATTCAGATTCATCCTACCCAGGGCAATACTCTTCAAGCTTTGAATATTCTTGAAGGTTGCCTTATTTGTACTGAACTCATGGTAATGCTTGGTTTTTTGTCTTTCCCAAGCTAGAATTGGTTAAACCAGAAACCAAAGAGAAACAGTAGAAATAGCATCTCTCAAAAAATCTAGTTCACTCCTTGGGTTTGTCTTCCGCTCCACATAAATTCCCTAGATTCTCAGAGGTGCCATTCTCGGGTGAAGAGGCTTGAGGATCTTGCCGCTTTGGATGTCACAATAAACCATGTACTCAATTAGGGATTCTGATGACCGGACATTGCAAGCAACGAAGAGCACAGATGTTTGTACAGGGTTGCTAATCTTGTTTAGCAGGTACACCTAAATATTCTGAATACATCTGATGACTTTATTCCAGCTGAAAATGCGAGTTCTAGAGAAAAGCTCCTATGGAGAGGGCTCATGGCAATGTCTGTTAATGCTTTACAGCTCACAGTGGCGGTGAACGCAAGGGAGCCAGCTAAAGCCTGAACTATGAGTACTCAAGACCGCCATCTTATCTTCGAGGAAGCTATGGAACACTCTACTGATCCAGCACAAGGCCTGAACGCCGTTCCTCCAAAAATGAGAAAAACCAAGAGTGACTAACGAAAGAGTTTATAAGGATTGTATCCATAAACCATTTGCTATACAAGTGACTATTGATGTCAGCATCCTGTGATGTCCATTACAACTTAGCTGCATTTACAAAGCCTCAGACAGCCTCTCAGTGTCTACCTCGGAAGCAAACCTACATGACTGCCAATATTGCATTCTGCATCCCTTACAGTGAGCCCACGGATGACGTTCAATTCTCCTGCTAAGTAGAGATATAGTCAAGTACCCTTGGACCAAGGCTTCAATCGCCATTGAGTATCTACGAGGACAAGCAGGGTAAAGTGCTTCCCTAGGCTATACTTACCAAGAAGGGTGGCAATAAAGAGGTACATTTCTTTACAAACCCAAGTCTTTTGAGTGCATTTACATCTTTGCACTCTGGAGCCCACGATGCGAAGAGCCTTTCCCTTATGATGACTTTCCCAAGGACGCTTTAATTCTGCTAACTCCTTTAGCAATTGCAGTTGCTGGATTATCAGCAACTTGAAATATATGAACACAACTTTGCTTGTGGAATTTAACTTTTTAACATTTAGATCTTTTCTTGTTCAGAATTCTTATTATAAAAACAAAAATATATATATAAAGACAGCTACCAGGAGCCATGTTAAAGCGTACCTATAATGATTTTTTTAAACTTTCTTTAACAAAGAAATTAAGTCTTTTGAATTTACCTGTATTCAAATTTAGAGACAAATTTTGAGACTGTAGCCATATTCTATGCCAGATTATAATACAGTTGACCCCTATCCCAGTCCTTGACAAAATACTATTCCCATCTGAAAATTTGTAAACCTACTGTTTCCTACTTTATTTCAATTGGCATTATTGGCATTCTGGTTTTTTGTTTTGTTTTGTTTTTATTTGATTTTTTGTTTTTTTGTTTCCCACTCAAACCAGAATCTCTCACAAATCATTCTTGGAATTTTCTAGCCTGTGGCTCCAAACTCTTCTGCATTCTTCCAACAAACTCATAAACCACGTGGTCAGGCTTATCACAGCAAAAGCACCACTTCTGGTATGAATTTTATGTGTTATTTTCATTCTCAACACAGTGGCAAAATACCTAAAATACTCCATTTAAGTAAGGAGAAATTATTTTTTTTTAGAGGTACCATTCGTTGTGATATGGAACAGACATCAGAGAGGCTTCAAGGCAGGTCTGACTAGAACCTAGCCTGGGCCCTAGTCCTCCAAGGTCCACCTCTGTGTCCTGCTTGGTCACAGATCTCATCTCTAATGTTCCTAAAGCCTCCCAAACCACACCCCAGCTGGAGGCCAAGTGCTGAAACACATAAGACATGGGTAACATTTTTTATTCAACTGATAACAAAGCTTTTCTCCTAATATTTACCCAAGGGGGCTATGCTTTAGATATTATGCCTAGATCTTTAATCCATTTTGAGTTAACTTTTGAATATGGTGTGGGGTTGTTGTACAGTTTCATTTTGGGCATGTGGACGATACAACTTTCAGGATGTTGTTGAAAGGTGATAAAGAATGACCCTTATCACCCTATTCAAAAATCATTTGATAACATTTGATAGAATTTGATTATACACACTCTGTATAAAGCCGCCCTTTCCAAGACCACCTGGCGGTCTAACATATATTGACGGTGAAAACTGGGATATTTGAAATGGCTTGTATTTTAGTTAGGGTTTCTAGTGCTGCAACAAAACACCTTGACAAAAAAGCAAGCTGGGGAGGAAAGGGTTTACTTGGCTTCCTCTTGAGCATTGCTGTTCATCATGGAAGGATGTCTGGACAGGAATTCCAACATGGTAGGATCCCAGAGGTAGGAGCTAATTCAGAGGACATGCGGAGGAGCTGCTTACTGACTTGTTTCCCATGGCTTGCTCAGCCCCACCTTCTAATAGGACCCGGGACAACCTGCCCAGGAATGGCACCACCCACCACCAACTGGACCCTTCCCCATTGATCGCTAATTGAGAAAATGCCTTACGGATGGATTGCATTTCCTCAGCTGAGGCTCCTTCCTCTGGTGATTCTATAGCTTGTGGCAAGTTGACACACAAAACCACCCAGTGCAACATACGACAAGAACCTGACGTTGCTTGCGATTTCCATAGTAACGAAGCGAAGGACCAAATTCTGTTTGTTTGAAACAATGCTTAGAATTGAGAATACCACAAGATCAGCCTGTGCTCTTAACCACTGAGCCATCTCTCTACCTCCTGAAGGGAAACTATAGGGGAAGCTGTTTAGAAGGCTAAAGCCTCCCTGCATCAGTTATATTAAGTATCAAGATGTGTAAACTTGAGGGAACTCTCATGTACAGACAAAGCTAATAGTGATTGTGTTTTACCAAACCTGCAGTTTTGCGTAATAACTGAAGTTTTGAGACCTCAATAACTTTTCCTCTCTTTTGAAATAAGCCTGTATATTTATCCACCTGTTTACATATTTGCACATGTATGACACCTCATATTTTATAAAAAAGCAAAGTCCGTCATTATTGCAGGAAACTCCTGTTTGCCGGGCTATATAAATCCACCAAAGAGGAAACACCCACCGGAAGGACAAATTTACATTCAGTTTTAAGACATATTGTTATCTTGATAGCTAGGGCAAATTAAATTGCTCACAATATAATACACTGATCAGCAGTGTGCATGAACTGCCCTCTCAGGCGTATGCTCTACATTAGCCTTGGACCATTAGGTTGTCTCTGTCCATGTACACACACACACACACACACACACACGTCCATGCCTTTTCCATATTTTACAGCAAAGATATCTTTAAATTCAGTGATGTGGGTCCTGATGGAAACCAATACACTATCGATACATTTCTCTCATGTTCTTCTGATCCTTCCTCCGCTCGTTCTGCCCAGCCAGCCCCATTTCCCTTATTTGCCCATTTCTGTACAAGCGCCTGGGTTGAAAAACTCTTCTTGAACAACTGAATCATTCTAATGACCGTGGTCCTCCCCTTGTCCTTTCCTTAATGACATTTATCATGATAAGAGCATCTTCTCCATCCCTGTCTGCGTTCCTCTCTGACTTCACACTAAAACATTTCCCCCTGAGGAATCACTGATTTCTCAGTCACCAATTCCAAAGGATGCTCTTTTTAATGGTGTTGTCTGTGCAATCTTATCCAGAGGTTGCATTTTCCTGTTTGAAAATGTGCCATACTGCGGTTTTCTGTGATATTGGACTTGCGGCTCCTACTGTTTCTTTTTCCATCTTTTGAAATTCTTTTCAAATAATTCTGGTGAGAATTCTGCACAGACTCGTCCTTGTGACATCTTCATGTCAAGTGTTGCCCCGACTGGTGTCATATGCTCTTACATGTTTACTACACATACATTTATCATCCTAAAACCCATGCTTTCGGTTCCCTCGGGGTTTTTGCAGGAACTCTACAGCCAGTTGGTCCAAAATGAAAATCTTACTGTGCATACCTGGCTAGGTCAGAAGATGATTGGATATCCAATCGGATATTAATCTGAGGTGATTAATTTCTGGAAACTACTTAGAGTGTTTATTGGGAGTCGGATTGGTTATTTCTCACCAGTGCAAGTGGACATCATCCTATCCACTGATGCCCTGAACAGAACAGAAAGGTAGAGGAGGCCTGCACTCTATCTTCCTACCCTAACTTAAGATCAGCACATTGGTATTCTACCTATGGACCAGGATTTACGCCCTACTTTGAATTTGGACTGGATATTTTGCCCAGCTCCCCTGTATTTCCAGACCACAGACAGTAACTCATGGAACTCTACTTCAATACATGTATAAGTTGATTCTAGGAATCTCACACATGGGCACATGACTGTGTCACGTGTATACCAACAGCTCCTGTTGATTCTATTTCTTTGATGAATCCTAATGAATTCCCTTTTTCCTAATATTATTCCCTGTGTTTTCCCAATAAGAGTCAGAGGTAAGTTCTTGTTCTTGAGCACGGGAACAAAAAATCCTAGAAGTGTAGATGTATTCATTCCCTTCACTCAACATGAATAATCTTTACCAATCTGACTAGTTTTACCTCCAAAGTTTCTCAAGCCATCCCAACAGACACCTTTTGACTATAGCGCCATATTCTCTTGCCAGAATCACTATAATGGACTCCTAATTGAACACCTTGATCACCCTCTTCTAATAACCCCTGAAATCTGTGTCCTAGCTTTCCCCAAACACGTCTAAGTGGAAATCTCAGCTATTTCTTCCTCCTCATCAAAATCTATGGGTGCCTGTTGCCAGAATTCATTGCCAGCACATGGGCATGGCTGTACAGGCCTTCACAGTCTTCCTCCTGGCTTCCAACATCCTAATCCAGTGCCTGGGATACGGAAGCTTTGGACTGCACTTGCCCTCCGTTTGTGGAATAAATCCAACTCTTTTTGACACTCCCTTGCATCTCAGCTCTGTGTCTTCTCACACAACTGCTGCTGTAGATCACTACGTGATGGCTACTTTCTGTATCTTTTATATGTTTCTGGTATTACACCACTTGTCCCAGTCTCTGTATTGGTTGGTCTCCCTTGGATTTAGTTTCTCAATAGCAGGGAATGCATGTGATCTGCCCTTTTATCTGCAGCATCTCATGAACTTTTCCCTTTTGCCTTGGTCATTAGGAAATCTCTGTAGAACGGAAGTGAAATGGATTCATGGTTCTCGGAGTACCCTTTGCTTTCTTTGTAACAGTAATAGATTTTAAATCATATAATAGAGCTTCCTGTTCACGACAGCTAAATAAACTAATGCGCTTATTTCTTCTCCTTTTCAAATCTAAATGATCGTAATGGTGCAAAAGTAACATGAATTAATGATTAAGCAAAGAAGAGGAGGAGGAGGTCTAAGAGATTATTTATTTTGACAAATTTGGTTTATTTAAATAAGGAAAGGAGCCCCTGGGGAGCAAAATAAGAAAGGGAGCTGTTTCAGCTTACAAATAAGAGTATTTATGTTGGTTGTTTGTCTGTTTAAATTTCCTGCAAGTGAAACTATTTGAACAAAAAAAGGTATTTTACAAAATAGGGCAAAAGTTCAGGAAACCTCTTGTAGCATTCTTACCAAACAGCTCAATAACTACCTTTAATAATCCAAAGAATTCAAAATAACAGGATTAATAAAGTGGAAGTTTAGTATCTGGAGGGGGGAATCAGGTTTCCTCTAGAACTGGGGGCATTCTACAAAAACAGCAAAAATGCATCCCAACTTAGCTGCCCACCTGATTATTCTCATGCTCTGCCTACCCCAGGAATGCATTGCCAACTACCACATACTTTGTCTGTCAAAGATTCTCCAGGATCCTGGACCATTTGGGGTAAAAGAGGTGGAGAGGAAGAATTGTAGCGACTTGAAAGCCTAAGCTAGCTTACAGCGTACAGCCGTTATAACAACTTCTTGCTGTTCTGGTGTTTCCTTCCATTTTATTATTCACAGGGTATGAGTAAGTAGACCAGGCTGGCCTAAAACTCGCAATCCTCCTGCCTCACTCACTGGAGTGCTTGGATTACAGACATGTGTTAGCCTTAACTGTGCCTGGCCCTCAGTTTTCTTCTTCATTTGTGTTTACTGACAAATAACTGAGAGACACTATAGATTTAAAGAAACTAAAGACAAAACAGAATTAACCAGTTGACAGAGTATAGAATAAAAGAGAAATCTGGAAGAATTCCATAGGATAAATGTGGAGAGATTGGTGTAGTTCATTCACAAAACAAAGTCATATTCTGGAGCTAATGGGTATCATAGACTCTGAAAAGGTTCTTGAAATCTATAACTTAATGAAATTAAATAACTTTTAAATATTAAATAGATGGTCAAAAGTCTTAATGGAGAATTAGAAGAAAAGGAACAACTATGTCACATTGTATGTGTAAAAACATATATAATATGTTTATAATATATTTTATATGTTTATAATACATATAAAACACAATATTATATGTTTATAATATATTATATATAATCACTCTTATAGACAGAGTGAGAACAAATAACAATTAGAATTAAATTAAAAAGGAATCTCTGCAAAATAATCCCAAGTAATGTCTCAAAGCTGAAAAAAAAAGAAGAAATGTAAAGATGCTGCCAAGTAATAAACGGGATCGATGGAAATATTGACACATACAGACGTCGTGCCGAATTCTGAACTATTAAATTGGAAAGACATTCCACAAAGCTTCTAGAGAGAATTTGGAAGAGATTACTGGTAGATGCTAGGAGGCAAAAGAGCAAAGGGTTTTTTTTTATAGAAAGAAAATGGTATGGAAGCTGTAATTCTATAACAATCCAAACAGCAAGAAATAAAGGCTATATCTGAGAGCTGGTGGGCTATGAGAAGATGTTTAAAGTTTCAAAGTTAGAGAGCAGAACTTGGAAAATAAAAGTTTGGCAGGGAAAAATAAATCTTGTGTGTAAAGACAGCTGAGCAGTGGGTGCTTTGGTATCCTGGGCTTTAATATCCAGCATGGGTCAGTAATCAAACTGGAGAGTGGACGTAAGGCCCGTGAAGTTAAATGTATCATCTTTCAATACACGTTGCTAACGGATAAAATTCTGAATTAATGGATGAAGATAGAGTTGCATACAAGTTGACCACAGCTGTGTGCTCCGGAGCCAACAGTACAATGTAGAGTGTGGGGAAAAAAGGACTTTGAAACTCTCTCACCTGCTAATTATGGGAATTTCTTACCAGGTACATAAAGCACAACTATGGTCACGGTAACCTTACCCTCCCATGGTCCCTATCGGCTTGGCTTCTCTCCCTGGTGGAAAGGGAGCCACATCCCTTCACCGTGCTTAGGACAGGTTACTCTTCCTCGGTTCCCTGCAGAGACCCCAAAAACGGATACAGACTACCAATAGCTCTTGGGGACCCTAGAGGGAAGTCCTATTTGTCTTTCTGTGATGTTAAAGAGCTGCCATCACACAGTGTGAGTAAGGCCATGTTGAAGGGAGGAAGTGGAAGCGTAGGTCACCATGGGAAGAACAGCATTTAGAGAGAGGCAAAGTGAAGAAATAGCTAGAACTCTATTGAGTCCCTTACTGTCCTTACTGGGCGTTTCATTCAGAATGTCTAATCTTCACGTAGTAGCCAGGAATCAAGAATGGGCTGCCCTGCAGAGAATGTAAATATAATATAATACATTTTGATGTTGTAAATGAAAAGACAGATAAAATTACTGGGCATAGGAAACGGGGGCATTTGGAACAAACAACTTCCGGCTGTTTTGCTTTGTCTTTTAGTGGTTGAAAAGAAAGTGGAATCATTTTTTAAATAACAAGTTTGAATTTAAGATCTGAGACAGCCCAGCAGACCAAATAGAGTTGAGGGGAGGGACACCTTTTGGAGGCTCTAGTTCGTGAGCCACCATCCTGGCTTGATGAATTTCCTCAGGATTCAGAAGAAAATGAACCACGCACAACACAGGTGGGATCAGATGGCAAGATGAACCACCCACTGGGTAAGATTGTCACTTACTGGGTTTTCCATGTTGAGAAAGCAGGAAAGACAGAGAGGAAACAATCCAACAAAGGAGACTTTGGGGATCAAAATGCTTACCAAAATAGTCCCCAAAATAGCTAGCTACTAACTAGTTAAACTTTAAAGGATTTCTGATTTTAAAGAAGGGTCTTTAAAAAACAAAACAAAAAAATAAAAAAAATAAAAGAAAACAAACAAAAAAAACAAAACCTGTCTTTTTGTCTTTTCTAATTTTACATACCAATCCCAGTTCCCACTCCCTCCTCTCTTCCCACTCCCACTCCCTCCACCTTCCCCCCATCACCCCCCACATGCTCAGAGAGGGTAGGGTTTCCCATAGGAAGTCAACAAAGTCTACCATATTTCTCTGAGGCAGGACCAAGGCCCTTACCACTACATCTAGGCTGAACGAGTTATCCTTTTGGAACCCTCCAAAGAGAATGGGTTCCAAAATGTCAGTACAAGCAGTATGGATAAATCCTGGTCCCACTGCCAGGGGCCCCATAGTCTGAGGGCCTGGTTTGATCCTATGCTATTTCCCTTGCAGTCACACAGGAGTTGGTGAGCTCCCACTAGCTCAGGTCAGCCGTTTCCGTGGGTGTCCCCATCCTGGTCTTGACCCCTTTGCTCATGTTATCGCTCCTCCCTCTGTTTGACTGGACTTTGGGAGCTCAGCCCAGGGCTCCACTGTGGCCTCTGCTTCCATCAGTTGCCGGATGAAGGATCTATGAAGACATTTAAGAAAGCCATCAATTTGGCTACAGAGAAAGGCCATTTCAGGCACCCTCTCCACAATTGCCAAGGGTCGTAGTTGGGGTCATCCTTCTGGATTCCTGGGAATTTCTCTAGAGCCAGGTTTCTTGTTAGCTCCATAACGGCTCCCTCAATCAAGCTATCTCTTCCCTTGCTCTCCCTCTCTGTCCTTCCCCCATCTGACTATCCTGTTCCCTCAAATTCTCTCCTCCCCCTTGGAGAGTGTTCTTTTTAAAGTGTGTGTGTGTGTGTGTGTGTGTGTGTGTGTGTGTGTGAGCGCTGCTCATGCTGGAAAAATATCAACTAAAAATGAAGCCATAAGCAAACAAATGTATACACATTTGAGTGAAAAGATAAACACTATACCAAATCAAATTATCATTCATACATGTGAAGGCTAAACAAAAGTGCTGTCAGACAAACTAAAGTCTAGAAGTGCACCGCCACAGAGCTTTGAGGGAGAAAGAAGTCTTTGGGTAATATACAAGCCATGAGGAAACTGTGGTAACAGTCATGAGGATTTTGCAAAGATAAGAAACAGTATTAAATAATGAAGCTTATATATTACATTGTTACATCTAAATGAACCTTACCAAAGTGTTTTCCTTCCTTAAGATGAAGACAGTTTTCAAGAAAAGATTATTGAACTATATTATACAGTAAGTTAAAATACTTTGAAATATGGCAACAAGATTTCCTATTACTTAGCTAACATCTGCATAGCAAGGGATGGTGACAGAATCTTCATTTCGTTTAAGAAATGATATGCATTTCAGTCTTAATACTTAATACAGAAAAAAATCAAATCTTAAAGATTCTAGATAAATCATAAGAATTAAATCTGGATCTTTAATGTATAAACCATTAGGACACATGGGCACAAAGAGTATCCAATCAATACAGCAAGACAGAGGCTAATAGAAAGAACCATAAATATCAGCATATAACGATTTAGTAAGGAAATAAAATCAAATAAAAGTTATGCTGTTAAGAAAATACATGGTCATTATAATTGATTTCACAGAGGTATGTTAAATAATATGGAAAAGTTACCTGAACATAATTTTGTCTAGAAAAAATGCTGGTTACAAGTAATATAACAAATGTAATTTCTCTTGATGATAAAAAGTGTCTGTGCATGTATGGGTATCTAGAGTTATTAGTGCGCGAAATATGTTATTTTTTGTAGGAATGGGATTTTTTTTAGTTTTTCTTTACCACTTTTATTGTTAATTTAATAATGAACATGTATTATTTTAAAATAAAATTAAATAATTTTCATATTATTTAATTTTAAAGCTAACAAAATGTTAGATCAAATGGAAAAATTCTATAATGTGCTACTTACAAGACAATAAAATAAAGAAACTAAAATGTTTAAAATTTGGTAGCTAAGCCAAATGTCATAGGCGATTTCGGTTGTTTTAAAATCAAGAGGATGAAGCAAGTCCAGTTTAATACATGTAAGAAAGCAAACCATCAGAAGAAGGTGGAAAGAGTAAACTCATAGGAAATTAAACCCTTCTTATTAGAAAACAAGAAGATACATGTTTTAGATGGCAGAGTGGTCATGGAAACCCAGATGGTTGTCAGTTTCTTCCCACAGGAGAGGAGGCAGTCCTAAGCAGAACCTCTGAGAGCTGACTCTGGTCAGCTCTCAGCATCACTGGCCTCCAGGTCCAGAGCACACCTCCACACAGACAGGGCCTACAGAGTACCTAAGAAGAAGAATAAACCCTGGTTTAGCGAATATTCTAGAATAACGAAAAGCAAACAAATCGAGCAAATCACTTTAAAAGGTCGAATGTGGTGAAAGCAAGCCTCATCTGAATCTTTCCTGAAAGAGAGAAGTCAGAATAACAATAGAAACAATATTTGAATTGCTGAACTGGGACCTCTCAGGAAAATGTCAGCCTACTTGATTTTATTAGGAAGCTTCATTAAAACATCTACAGAAAATTATTTTTATGCTTTTCCTGAGGGCGAAAAATGAATTTCCCCAAACAAATCTAATATAACATTCACAAAACATTGAGCATTGTTATAGAATAAGAAACTACACCTATCAATACAGCTATAAAATTCTAAATACATTATTAGTAAATTAATTCAAGTAGTCTATTATAGAATATACAATAACTGAGTGGATTTATTCTCTACAAAAATGTAGGAAAATTTTAACAGTAGACAGCCTATGAAACATGATCAATTACATTAACAGGGTGAAGAAGAAACGCTATATATTAACAAATGCCAAATTTTTCAAGTAAAATTTAATCTGAAATCTTAAATAAGAAGAATGAAAAAATGGTTCTGTAAGTAGAAATGAATCTTAAATTAGCAATAAAGCATACACTGAAGGATTAAAAAATTAGAGATGCCTTTTCAGAAGGGAGGAGAAATAAAGGGAATTGGTTAACATTGCTTTACTGGAAGCAGTGAAGAAAAATGAAATGAGATTTCCATTACTGAAAAGCACCGTGGTAGAAATGTTCTCCGGGTTACAAGTGTAGAAAAACGAACAGGCTTACGTAGCAGACAACCTTGCCTTATGGTAAAGGTGAACTTCAGCCTTCACCTCTGAGCTGAGGTGTGCTGTGGTCCCTGAAGATGGCAGAGAGTCCTCTGTGGGGTAGCGCCATTTTCTACTTCAACTAAACAATGGGGGAGATGGGAATGGAGAACCGGGCTGGTGAAAGGCTCCTGGGGGCATGCTCAGCCTTAAGTGGTCTCTGCACTCACCTTCACTGGCTAACCTTCAAGGGAATTCCAGGAAACGGACCTTTAGTGGTCTTTCTGTCTAGTAGACCATTCTTTGAGGTGGGATGACCCAGTTCTGACTGCAGGAAACCCAAGTTCTCATAAAAATACTGCTTCTGCCCCGTGCTGTGACCTTGAACAAATTCCCTAACGGGACTCAAGCACGGGGTTCAGCAGGTGGGAGATCAATTGCCTATAATGCTCATGGGCTGTTCTAGCACACGAATGGATGATTTAAGTGTTTGCCTTTAAGTAAAAGCAGCTCAGATAGAAAGCATCATTCAGCAGGATTCCGGGTCTTAACGTGCTAACTCTTTATTTGAGTGAACAGCAACTCACTTGACTAACATGTCCAGGAACGGGGGACTTGGTGGGAATGGATGCTGTGTCTAGTTGCTCAGAAGGGAGCAGCGCAGAGGACCAGAAGGGGAGGTGAATAGCAAAGAAGTCGCTGAAGTCTGAAGTGCTCTTAGAAGCAGCATCATTTGAAAACTCTGCTTTAAAAACAAAATCTTGAGTGAGTCCGGCAGAGGTGGGTGCACCCCTTTAATCCCAGCACTTGGGAGACAGAGGCAGGCGGATCTCTGCGAGTTCAAAGCCAGCCTGGTCTTCAAGTTCCAGGATATCCGGGGCTACACAGTGAAACCTGCCTCAAAAAACAAAACCAAACAAAACAAAAAACCTAATACCCTCTCCGAGTTACCAAGTTTTATAAGACTGGATGCTCCTCATCAAGGCTTCTGGAGTTAAACTGCGATTTCTTTAAAGTCAGGCACCCTCCATGGACCGAATCATGGGAGACCTTGGGAAATCTATTTTAATGAAAGAAAGTCTCAGACTTGAAAATTATGCTGATTGTTATTTTAGTCTTAATATTCATAAATCTCACACAGATGTGTCCATAGTCATGAAAACAATATGATGTGCCTGCATGTATGTGTACTTACACATTCATCAGGTTCAGTATGAAGTGCCTTCTCCCAGGATCAGATCTTGTCCTTTGCTCTGTCAACTTTTGCCCGCAGCTGTCCCCAAGCCCTAACTTGCTCTCCCACTGGTTGTCTCTTGAGTTAACCTCCCTAGTTAGCAAGGTTGCGTAGGCCTGTATGGTCACAACTTCTGAAACTGGGCTAATTGGTCTCTGCAGCAATGAACCTAGGCCCAAAAGAAAGAACAAAGAAACTGCAAATTACCAATGGTATCAGGCTTAGTCAAAACAATAGAAGATTAAAAAAAAATATTCTTTGGTGGCTAGGAGATCAGGGCAAGGTCTACAGTGGAGATGACGGGAGGGGCACAGTGACATCTATCTTTTAAAGAAAATAAGCAAGAAGTAGATGAGGCTATAATTCCACCCTGGGAGTTCTGGTGACAAACCCCTCAGACTCTGACTTCATGGTACATGTCACCGCCAGCACCCCTCAGTGGAATTATAGCCTTGCCTTACAGGCTTGCTTGTCTGTTATTATACTCTGAAGAGCTTAGAAAATATGCCCAGTGCTGTTGAAATGAGAAGTAGAGTCAGCCAGGCAGAACGTACAATCAAGCTCTTCCTAAATACGTTCCAGGAGAGCTTTGTTGGCTGCAGCGGAGGCCACATGGCCTTGCTATCTTCAAAGACATTCATCTTCCATCAGATTTCTTCTATTTCTCTCTGGACCACAGTAATCTCTAATTCTCATCTCTGTTAATGATCTACCCCAGAGTGGTGACAGCAAGGTCAGAAATAACTGTTAGACCTGAACCCAAAGTTCTTACAGGGTCCATTAGATGTTCCAAGACAGAAAGAGCAGACAACGGGACTTAGGGATAAAACAGGGAAATTAAGATCAATGCACATATGGACCACGTTGGTCTTCTGAGGGCTCCTGCTGTGCTATATCTACCGTCCTGGATGTTCTGTTATTGGGATCAAAGATTGAGAGCTATCACAGAGTCCTTTCTCCTTTAATTCCAGCGAGCTTTTATCTAGAGCTGGAAATGATAGTAACTCTTTAGATGTTCTTAAGTAGAACATAGGTAGATTTGAGTATACAAGGTGCGAGGTCGAGGCCAATTCTCATCAGAACGAAGCCTGGATTGGTACTTGGTCTATATTTCTCTACCTCTGTCAAACTCTTAGTATAGTAGTTGGGGGAGATTTGAGTACACATTTAAATGAGTTCTTCCAAAGTATCTACATATGTATAGATGGATAGACAGATGTTTCAAGCTTACAACCAAAATCATCACTGAAGCCAGGACACTGGGTGACTCATTTTATAATTGCGGTCTTGAATCAAGACTCTCCCATATCCTCAATTTCGGTAGACATTCCCTGAAATCAGGACTCTCATTTTGCTGACTGCTTTGAGACCTTCGGGTTAAAGGTTTCCAATCTCAGAAAGTCACCTAAGATACACTGTAGACTTACAAATATCCTTAAAAACATGTTATCCTCAAATAATTGGTGTTGCAGTGAGATTCACTTTAGAAATGAATTGGGTGGTGAGATGGCTCAGCTTCTTGTCTACCAAAAAGAAGCTGGATTTTTTTTCTCTCAACTGAGGCTATCTATGTAGATACCTAAAAAGTGATTCCAGTAGAGCTCACATGTAACAAATCCCCCTAACATCTTACCAATAACACCTAAACACTCCACTTTCCGTCTGGCCTCTGAATTCAATACTCGATTATTTTCCTTTTCTTCTGCCTGCTTAGCTTGACATAGTAATGGATATTGAAGAATGAATGGTTAGGTAAGGAAGTTGAATTTGGTGAAAAAGAGGCAAATAATTTAGTGTTGTTGACAAAAGTAAACAAAGAAATGAGGAAAAATGTCGTTTCTTTGATGAATAATTTTATGAGACCTATTCAGAATAATTGTAACAGCTCATATATACTGTCATCATTTGATGAGTTTCCTATTTCATTCCAATAGTCAAAGCTCCTCCTTTTCTTTGTCTGAACCACGACATAACCATCTACGTCATCTAGTCACATATTGAGAGCGAGGTTCTTCTCTAGCTCCATGGCCCTAGGGAAGTTAGACGACCCCTTTGTGTCTTGGTTCCTTTATCTGGAAAGTTGCGATAATGCCTAATAACTATTTATATACCATAAGGCTCTTAGAAGCATATAATTATTGATCTATATGGATTCTAACTTGTCATATCCTATCAGGGAGCATTTCAGTGGGCTTAACAGAGTGTTCATGAATGTCAGATTTATGATGTATAACATAATTACGCAATGAGTTTCCTCTTTTTAGTGTCTACCTGTTTCTGCAAAATGTTTGAGTTTATTGGGAGACTACAGTTTACATCCCACAGGAAAGATTAACTCTAGTATGTTATAACTTCCTACCTTCTTGTTCTGTTAACTTCTAAAAGTCACTTCAGAATCTATTTGCATTGGTTCTAGATTAAGATTAAAATTTCTTCTTTGGACAAAAGAGATCTATTTTTTTTTTTACTGCTGTTCATTTATGTCAGTGACAAATCCAGACACTGACGTGACTTAAAGAAATTTTGATGACTATGATAAAATTAGTAATAAATTTTGAATAAAGAAGGGACTTTTCATGAAATACATGTAGTCCATCCTTGTCTCATACAGGAGTTGACTGACACACAGAAGTTGCTTGACATTTTGTGACAGGTCTAATGAGACTCCAAAAATCTTTTAAATTCTTTCTTTTTTTGTATTATAATTATTTCACTTCCTCCACCTGCTTCCCCACTCCAATTCTCCCATATGTCCCTCCTTGCTGTGAAACATTTGATGACAATGCTGCTTCTAGTTTGAGCATGACACATCATTCATTAAGTAGTTAGTTAAATCCTTGAGCATTCTGTACGGGAGTGAACTGGGCCTCTAGCAAGCACAGCACAATCCAATGGACAGGAGCAACACTCGAATACCAGAAGCTGACCACTGGTGTCTGTATCCTAGGCCACGTGAAGAGAACTTGGGCTAATAGCTATAAGTGTTAGTGAACCAGGAATTAGACCTAGATGAGACACCGATGTCATGGATTCAGTCAGTAATCTAACTTTAATAGAGACCTTACCTCTATTTAGTAACCCTGCCAAATCTACACCATAGACTAACAGCCTCTAATCTAGAAACCTGCAACAGCCAGGGGATGCCTGCCCAGTCTCCCTGCATTCTTATCAGTCAGAAAATGCCTTGTCGCTGCCCTAATGAGATCTAATGCTCTACATAAATCTGTTCAATTCTTCCTCTAGATTCTAGAGTCTAGAGAATCAGGAGTCTCTGGTTTTGTAACAATTGCCCCAAATTTAGCATCTGAAAATAAACAGCATGAATTGTTCCTAATAGATGTACAAATCAGGTGAGCAATTCTATGGATCTGGATCAGGCTTTGCTTATCTTTGATGGACCCCATGTGCCTGTGGTCCACTCATAAGCCAGGACCTGCTTCTGACCTGAGATGGCCTAACTTAACTTGTCAAGTGGTTTATCGGCTCTTGCTTTTGGTAATGGTGTGAATGGGTCCCAAGCCTGTCATTATCAGCAAGCTGTTATCATCGGAGGGTTCAGGAGAAGGAGAAGAACCATGAGAGGCCAGGTTGTAGAGCAAGCCCTGCATCCCAACAGGACAGCATCTTGGAACAGTAAGAGGTACACATTTATATGGTTGAGAATAAAAACGGAAAGGAAAGAGAAGCTGGCGTCTGCCTTCGGTCTACCTTACTGCCCTGAGAAACGTTTTAAACACTTGCCACTTAACCAGTTGCCCAAAGCTTGGGGCATTCCTGCGCCTTCCTCTGTATTCTTAACCCAGTTCCTATAGCCAGCCACGCTGGCCTTCCTGTTCCTTGCTGTTCATGCCGAGTTCAGTCTTTCCCTGGACTCCTTCTGCTTGCTTTGTGCTCACCAGAAACATCATCCCCATCTTGCCATTCATTTCGCTCTCTCTTCCCCTTTCCCTTCTCCTGTCCTTCTTCCCTTTATTTTGTGATACTTTCCCCCATGATGCTAGGGAAGTGTTCCACCACTGAGTTACACCCCAACTCCCAGTCTTCTAAGATTTCTTCGGCCCTACCAACTCAAACTTGCTATCTTCAAGGAGCTCTTTCCTGACCAATTAAGTAAGCTCTCATCTTCAGTCAGTGCCTTAATGTATTCTCGTCCTCATCTTTATCAGTCTGTTTCTGAAAATATCAGATTTGCTTAGCTGGTTATTTCAGTGAAAGGAGAGGAAGTCTGTCCCGCTTACACACAGCTCCTCCATTGCCCAGGACAGCATCTAGCTTATAGAAGATGTTCCATGGATATCTGAGGGTTAGCTACGCATCTGATATCAGCTTCACTACTGCCCAACTGCTGAGGGTGAAGCAGCTGCCAACTGCACCCCACCAAGAGCAAAGACCAGGGTGGACAGACCGCAAGCAGCCATGTAACTCACGGTGCTACATAAAGGAGTCTGGGATGTGCTTCTTTATATCTTCCTCCTTTGTGGTCTTCCCTTGGGAGGATTCCCAACTTTGACCTCTCTCTCTCTCTCTCTCTCTCTCTCTCTCTCTCTCTCTCTCTCTC
>LOEQ01005349.1:26282-36993 GCA_001685075.1 Bramus lutescens
CTGTCTCTCTGTCTCTCTGTCTCTCTGTCTCTCTCTCTCTCTCTCTCTCTCTCCAGATCATTATGGTTTATCCAAAAATGTCACTCTAGGCCATTTCTTAGAGTCAGGAGGTGTACAGTGTTGGCGCCAGCCCTCAGGAGGTCCCCCCCACCAGAAGCGTTAGGGATTTCCCAAATGCTAGAATGCCTACAAACAGAGGACTCCCCGGGATGTCTGTCCAGATGTGGTGTCTTGTCTTCTGAGTCCATTTCTAAAGGAGTCATTTGAAGGAGAGCCCTTCACTTTTCCTGAGGAATTTCCAGGGGGAGAATCTAATAAATGTTGAGGGCTTAGAGTCGTTCCTGTGGCCCTTCATAATTTTGTACTTGATTCGATAAGTCTGTGTTGTATCTTTGGGTCCATACAGTATGGTTTCTGCTTCTGGCCCAGCTTAGAAATCCATCTGTGTCAGAGTCTATTCCAAAGTAGTCTGTATCTAAAACCATCAATCCCAAAATCAAATGAAGGGCTAATTACAAAAATCAAATTGAAGGGTATTATTACCTTTCAAAATAAATCCATAAATATTTGTCAAGGGGGGAGAAAAGAATAGAGGCAAATCAGATTTAGTTTGAGCTGGTCCAGGCTGCTGGAGGGCTTCTAGGTTGGCCTATCGCATTCATTTCTGAGAGAGAAAGAGAAGGCTTTCCAGGGAGACGTGTTCTGGAGGAATTTAATGATTTTTGAGATCAGGATTATTTGAATCCTGTTTGATTTTTTTTTTCAAGGAAAGTTACCTTTTGAGGGGAAAAATAAGAACACCCCGCTAGACCTATTCCCCCAGCGCCTGGTAACAACACCACCACCAACAACAAAAATAACAGGGGATAACAAATTCCCGAAAATCAGGTCTGTGTACTGAATCACACGCTATTAAACAAACATCCCCCGATATTGCAGCCTGGCAGTTTTAATTTCATCTCAAAAATGCATCTTGTTTCTTTCAACCCTTGACTGTTTTGACATTTTCTTCGATTAAATTATAAACAAGCATGAAGCCTGATGGTGAGGCTGGAGCCACTAATTTCCGTAATTGTTTGCAGTTGTCTGGCCTGGAGAAGGCCGGCCCTGTTAAGAAGTCGGTGATTACAGGTCTAAAGACTTCCTCTGTGTGTTTACTCAGCAGATAGGGTTCAAACATTCAGATTATTTAAATTATAGATTTAAATTTCACTGGAAGACATGGGCCCTGAAAAACATCTCTGGCAGCTTTCACGAAAGATGGAGCCCTCCGGGTACAATTGTGTCCTGTAAACATTTCATGTCGTGAAGACTGGCCCAAGGCACCCTGTCCCTCCACAGACGCCCTGGTTTCTCGGTGCTCAGCAGAAAAGATCAGTTAATTATCAGTTGGCTGGTTAGCCATCTATTTATTTTATTAGTAATTATTGCAACAGAGCCCTGGAAGAAGTTAGCGAGGGCTGTCCAAAGTCTACAGCCAGCTCTTCCCTGCTTTTCTTTAAAGCTTCAGAAGTCTGCATTCCTTGCCTGTCCGAGTTCATAATTAACTGATAATTAACTGCGTTGTCAGAGCACCTTGACTTCTCAGGTGGCAATAAAAGCTGGCAATAAATAAGAAGGAAGCAGAAATGTCCCCAGGGCTTATCGCAGCATCATCTTATCTTTATTATCAAGGGCTACGCCTCTGAGGCGGGGCCCAATGGCATGGTCCGCTGTTTATCAACCCACCTGGAGAAGCAGATTATTGCTGGTCAATCACACCATTGGCCTGTGAAGCGCGTCCCTCATTACCCTCTTCTGGTCCCAGCCCAGAGTGAGCAAAAACAAAAGGGCTAAAGAAAATTGTGTGCCTCGAATGTAACCTGTGGGCTGCAGAGGTATAGAAGAAATAAGCCTTCCATGTGAGCCATATTAAATAAGCGTAAATATACTACACGCTACCCTTCCAGACACACTGGCCACCTCCAGCTAGATAGAAGAATCCCATGTTTGCCTATCCATGTGTGCGTAATTGACACCTTGTGCCCTCTTGGTTCTCTTTGTCCATTTAGCCTTTCAGATGTGAGCTTCTAAAGAGAAGCCCGTCCTTTAGAACTGTGCATGCTGAGGCTGGACGGTGGTGATGAACACCTTTCATCCCAGCATTTGAAAAGTAGAAGAAGGGGAATCTGTGAGTTCGAGGCCAGCCTGGTTTACAGAGTGAGTTCCAGGACAGTCAGGGCTACACAGAGAAACCCTGTCTCTAAAAGAAAAAAGAAAAGAAAGGAAAAGAAAAGAAAGAAATATGGACAATATTTGATGAATCTACTTCTTTGTATGGGTTAATATTTAAGATAGAGTAAGGATAAATGATAGTATATTCAGAATCCAGATAATCAGAAACCTCACATGATCCAAGATAGTGTTCCACAACATGAGAGCTTCATAAAGTTTGGTGACACACTAACTATATTTACTGTTTTGTTCTTTAGAAGCAACTTTGTTTATTAGAGTATTTACCACATGACCTTCTGCTTAAAGGATGTAGGTAGGAGCTACCTTCCTTCTCAGTGTCTAATAGTGGCTTTTTCCTGCCCCGTACAGGAAGAGTAAAGTTAATACAGCTGCCAAAGAAAGCTACTCACATCTGTAAAAGGGTTCAAACGTGGAAGAGTCATAATACAGCTAGCCTTTCACTGGGCATGTGAGATTTGTTTCTAATGAGTTTGCGTGGGGTGAATGAACATAGACAGAAAAGCGCTAAGCTCTAAGTACACAGAGTTACTCTGGCCGATGTTAATTCACAGACACCACCTCCACGTCCTATCTCTACCGGCTATGGAAGAACGGGGGCATCATTCTCCTAGAAGCCAGAGAGAGGGGAAAAAATACAGGACAACTTTTCAAACTTGACATCCAGCTCTCCCTTCCTGTAAGAACTATGGAGCCTTCCACGGAAGAGCTGTCACACGGGCTTTGCGGCAAACACCGTAACCTAAAGGTGAAAGCTTACTGAAATAATAGTATTGAACCTGAACTTAAAATAAAACCTGACATAATTGCTTCGCTTCCTTGAACCTGTGTCAGGGTGCTCAGGGGAGGACAGCTCACATCTGTTTTACACTCACTTGCTGTAAGGTGTAAGCCTCCAGTGATATATTTATGAAATACAGAAATTGCTAAAAATATTGCCGGCCTCCCTCCCTGATTTCCTAGCCTCTGCTGATGCCCAGGAAGCACACCAAACTCTCCAACACATGCATGAATGTCGAAGAACATAAAGCGCGGTTTGGAAACTCTTTTAAAAAGCACACAATAACTGGCTGTCATTTGGTTTGATTCCCTGCCACGTCTCGTTCAGGTTGGGGACCATGATCTGCAGTATCACCAATGGAGTATTACACATTATGGGTTCTTCCCCATTGACAGCAAACGATTTACACTAGATGCTACTCTGCTTTTTATTAGCATCTCTGGGTACTTTTTTTTCTGCCTGTGCTAAGGATTTATGCAAACGCTTCAAATAATTTTAAGGCCATTTCAGCTTCAGAGAACTCAAAGCCAGAAGGTAGTAAAGACAACTCCATCTACAACTTCAGCTTAAATGGAAGTATGAACCCTGAGTACCTGCAGACGGATGACGGTGGTGGCCCAGTGTTTGTCTCTCAGGAACTATTTCAGACGTTATGGGTTTGGGTGTAGAACATGAATATTACAGCAGGCTTCTACCAAATGCTGCCTCTTTCAGCACACTGGGCCCCATTGTACAGTTACTTACCTTCTTGTGAGGGAAATATAAACTAAAAATCCTTACGTACTGAATCACTAATGGTAATGATTTTTATTTTAGCCACAAATAGGCATTTAACCAGAAAAATACCTTCAACTACAAAACAAAACCCATATAAATGATCGTTAAGAATACATTGTTTCTTTGCCAATATTTGTGGCAATGTTTTAATTAAATGGATATATAAGGTCTGCATCATTTTTAAAAAATTCTTTCTTTTGTTTGCATTATATACGTGTGTATGCCATTAGTGTATGTGTGTGTATGTGGGGGGGGATGTGTGTGCACATGTGTGTGCACTGTTGTCATGAAGGTACTTTGGGTGCCAGAAGACAGTGGTAGACATTTTGAGACTGTGGTTACAGGTGGTCATGAGCTGTCTAATGTGGTTTCTGGTTACTGAAGCCAGGCCTTCCGCAAGGTCAGCAAGCGTTATTACCCTCCGAGCGTCTCCCCAGCCCCCTGTCTGCATTATTTAAACAATGTGTGTGTTCAAATAATCCAGTAGCTGTCTTATTTAATAATTACACTTGCTTCATACGGTTAGACCTTTGGAAGACAATCTTCCCAAAGGATTCAGGGGAATAAACCTCTAAGAATATCTCCCAGAGAGGTGGGTCTCCTGTGTACCAGTAGCTAGTTCAGGGTTGGAGAGAGGGCTCAGTGATTCAGAGCAACGACTACTCTTCCAGGGGACCTAGAATCGATTCCCAGTGCCCACACGGTGGCTCACACCATACGTAATTCTAGTGACAGGTGGATTCAACCCTCTTCTGACATCTAGGATCCCAAAGTCTGCACAGGGCCCATGCTCACATTCAGGCAATCTCTATTCTTGTACGTCAGATCAAATTTAGAAAACGTTAATTAGTCTACCAGCGTGAGAAAGACGGTTTGAAAGGTAGCCCTTCATAAAAACTGGGTTCTGTCATTCCCAGCAAGGGGGGTGGATAAAGAAAGATCCCTGGCGAGGGCTGGCCAACCAGCTTCATTCAATCAGTGAGCTGCAGGGTTACCTGGGAAATGATGGCGTCACCATCACAGGCTGTCATCTCACCTCTAGGCACATAGGCACACGCACCAGCGCAAACGCACAACACACATATGCACAGTTTAAAATAAAGAATAAACACAGAAGCAGAGAATTTGGGTGTACTTTGATCATATTACCAGGTGTCCATGAGTCCTTCTAGGCTTCAAAATGTGCCATCTGAAACTGTTGCTCAATTAATAGATTTTTATATACAGAAAGAGAACTGCCTAGCTGTGTTTATTAGTAATCAAATGACTCAAAGGAACCATTTGTAAATAGCTTGATTTACTTAATGACTAAAAACGTCATTTAGTAAATAATAATATGGAAATTATTCGAAATAAATCAGTACTCATTAGGAGCTAATAACTACATAGTCCATAAAATTAAGCCTCATTCTGAATTTTCAGATACAAAGTAAGTCTTTATCCTGAACTATCTGAGGGAGGAAATATTAGGATTCCCATTTTCTAGATGAGAACGACTGAGACCAAGAGGTTTGGAGAGTTCTCCAGATTGTCCACGCAGTTCTAACTGAAAGACCCAAGATGTTGACCCAAACACCTAGTGTCCCAACCAAGCCATCTTGACCACTGCCCCAACCAGTAGTGCAAAGTCTAAATCTCTGGGAAAGCCGTCCACAAAAGAACACAGAAATCCCTCAGTTAGACTGAAAGCCAACAATTTCCTTGCTACGGTTTGTGGACATTCGTTGTTACTTTGTATTGGTCACTGCACCAAAGAATGCTGCTATACTCTCCTACCTGAGCCGGTTTTCTTCTTTATTTAAACTAAATTATACACTTTGGTCCTCATGTAAAAACAAATACTTGAAAACATCCCAGGCTTTGCTGTTATAAAGCTGTTTCGGCATCAGCCTCTAGCCTTCCCTGGCCTCTGATACATACGCTGGCATAAACGTGTGCCTTCACACCCTGCCTCTCCCTCTCCTCTCTCTCCCTCTCCTCCCCTCTCCTCTGGTATGCTGATGTTTCTTAAGAGAGCAACAGACAAGGGTAGCATCCCCATTCTGGAATGTTCCCTATCTCTCTCCCCATCACACAGGCCACAGTAGGACCATAGTCCTTTCTAACTGATGCCTTCCAGCGCTTTGGAGGTGAGATCAGGAGGAGAAGCTAGCTCTTCCACCTACCCACTAGACTGTCACAAGCGATTTATGTCATTCCTCTGAGCTTTAGGGCCCTTCTTTAAGAGATGAGAACAATTCCAACCTTATAAAGTTGTTATAGGTTAATCCTCCCAGAACGAGAATGCAAACGGTGGCCCATACACCATATGTCTAAATATTTAAGAGTTATAAATCAAGCCAACACATCGTTAAATGAAATAGGTTTTATCCTACCTCTGACAAATATACCTTCATAATGATGAAATTAAAAAAAAAAACATTGTGTGTCAAGCTATGCTTTTTTTGTAGGACCAAAAGTTGGTGAATAAAAGAGAGCCTCGCTGGAGGAATGAGGATGAGTCATAACACTAAAAGCTTGAGAGCACAGGCCATTGTGTTCACTTCATAAGCAAAACAAGGACTTTCAAAAACCAAGATTTTGCATCATTCCCCTTTTTGAGTACTAGGGTTTGAACTTGAGTCCTCACTATACCACTGAGATACCCCCTTCTTATTTACTTCGTAGTAACCATAGTGATCTCACCCAGTGGCTCTCAGCATTCCTGATGCTGCGGTCCTTTAATGCAGTTCTTCATGCTGTGGGGACCCCCAACCGTAACATTATTTTGCTACTGTTATGAATCATAATGTAAACATCTGATGAGCAAGACATCTGATACTTTCGCACCAAAGGGGTCGCAACCCACAGGCTGTGAACCATTGATCTAGGGAATCCGTAAGGAAACGCAAAATTCAAATACATTTTATCATCACGACGCATGAAGCTATACTTCAGAATTAGTCAACGGAAATTAATTTTATCTCATTTACCCTTTCATTTGGGTGGAAATACTCAAAATCTGCTTTTGTAACTTTTTTGGAATGCCTCGTGCATTACTGTATCCACCCATGTTTCCTGTTCTTCCTCCCTACTACTATTCCGAGCACCTTGAAAATATTATTCTATTCTCAACTTCCATAACATCAACGTTTTAAAATCTGACTGATGAGTGATGTCACGCAATGTTTGTTGTTTGCGCCTAAGTTCCATCACATTGTGTAATGACCTCTAATGTGATGATGACTTACGTTGTCACAAATGACTGCACTTTACCTTTTTAAAGGTGGGATAGGATTCAATTCTGCATGTGTAGCAGGCTCAGCACCTGCCCATTCATCACCAAGCTTACTTCTTGGCTGTAGTAGGAGGTTGCTAGTTTGTCCCGGTCACCCAAAATCAAAATAATCACACAGAAACTATATTATTTAAAACACTGCTTGGACTATTAGCTCTTACTTCTTATTGGCTAGCTCTTACATTTTAATTTAATCCATCTCCATTAATCTGTGCATTGCCTGATGGCAGTGGCTTCCGGCAAAGTTTTGGCATGTCTGACTCTGGCAGCGGCTCCATGGTGTCTCTCTGACTCCGCCGTTCTTTCTCCCAGCATTCAGCCTAGCTTTCCTCCTCTAATCCTGTTCTTCCCTGCCATAGGCTCAAAGCAGTTCTTTATTCATTAACCAATAAAAGCAACACACAGACAGAAGGACCTCTCACACCACTTGGCCATCGTGAAAGTGTTGTGAAAACATGAAGTTGGATGTTTCTCGGACATACAGGCTTCATATCCTCTGGAGAGATATCCAGAAGTAGGCTTTGTAGATTTTATGATGGCTCTATTTTTAACTCTTGCAGAACCTTCATGCTGCTCCCATAATAGGTATGCTGAATTTCATCACCACCAATGCCAGGTACGGTTTCTCTGTTCTCTACACTTTCTCCAGGACTTGTGTTTTTAAGGAAAGCCGTTTAGCCAGGATGGCTGAGTGCTCATCTCGGTTTTGATTGACTTTGACCTGTTGATCAGTAATGGCGCACAGTTGCTCCTCAGCTGCCAATCACTTAGATATCTTTATTTGGAAAATGTTGAATTAGGCCCACGTTCATTTCTCAGTTGGATTATTTGTGAGTTTTTTTTCTTCCAGTTCTTTCTAGGCCCTGGCTTTTAGGTCCCTGTCAGAGGAATAGGTGGCAAACACTATCCTCCGTTCTGTAGGTCGTCTCGGACTTTCCGACACTTGACTGCACAGAGGCGCTTTTGTTCAATCTACTCTCACCTGTCAACATTTACTGTATTCCCATGCTCTTGGGGTCTCATCCCGCAAATCCTCCATGATTTCAGCGTCACAGATGCTCCCTCTCTGTCAGCCATGCAGTCAAGTCTTCCATCTAGTCTGAGTTTGATTTTGTACATAGTGAGAAGCAAGGCTGCAGTTGAATTACTCTTCGCCTGTGCCTACCATTTACCCATTATTAGTTATTGAAGACTCTGGCCTTTTTCAAATATGTTTTCTCAACACCTTTATTAAAAGTCCTTTTCCTACAGATGAATGGGCTTAGTCCTAAGTTCTCTATTCTTTTTCATTACAGAAATGAACATTTTACTTATTTTTGTCAGGGTACCACAATGTTTGCAAAGCAAGTGACCACCTCTACGTTTCTCATTACACTCACACCACATTCTCTTTAGTGTGCATTGGAGAGATGACATCTCTCTGAGAGAGCAAACCTCCATGAGTCTTTACTCTCATGCCTGGCCGTCACTCACTCCTAAAAGCCCACACACACACCCCCATGTTCTTCACAGGGTGCTCATGAGATCACAAGGTTTTCAGGAGGAAAGTGGACTTGGACTCCCCATTTTTGAGACTTCTAAGGAAATGTGGAATTGGAGTCAGCAATTAAGGGTGCCCCGGATCCAATCATTCAGTAAAGATACACGGATATTCATGAAATCTCAGTAAAGAAAAATCAGTGGAGAGAAAAATATAAAACAAATTCTAGGTGCATTGTTTTTCTATCTAAATCTTAAAACTTACAAGGGCAGAAATTTAAAATTCCCACATCAAACTATAATTCTAACTGAATTATTGAATACCCTATATTTAAAGTTGTGTTTTGAATACTAAACACATTCATCCATTAATTATATTATTTTTAAGTTGCTTTATAAAACCTTAACTAAAATTATAAATTATATATTATGTATTGAGAGTATAAACAATCTTCATTAAAAATTATGATCTCTTGGTCTACATTTTCTATAATGTTTTACAAAATTTCTTCTTAACCTTACACATATAGAAAAAATACCTTTAGTTAAAGTGAACATTAATTAAACACCCTGTAGAAGAATCTCAAAATTTTATCAAATATATTTGAAGATTTCATTCCAATTCAAGTGAAACAGCAATAAAATTTGACTATACCAAAAATTAAGTGACTTTAAATCCATTAGTCATATCAACGCCCCCAAAATGAATATCAGTACAATCTAGACAGACGCGCAAGAGAAGAAACGAAACGCGGGACATGCCCTAGTCTATAACAAGACCAAATGCCAGGTAAACTCCATCCCTGTCCAGGCAGGTGGTTTGTATCAGGGTCACTGTACAGGTCCCAGTGTCCTGGATCCATACAAATACTGTCAATGTAGAAGCTGATTGACAACCCTTTAGACAATACAGAGGGGTTTCCCATGGACTTTTGTCCATGTTTCATGTGCTAAACAGACTCTGGAGAGCTCTGAGACTGAAAATAGCATGAGCTAGCATGTTTTCTGACGTAGATCTGACTTTTAAAGCTCTCTTAGAGTCTGTTCACTGTCTCTAACACCCTTTTCCTACAGTAGATCCCCCCTCCCACCGTGAGCTTGTTTTAGGAATTCCAACTTCGCTCCAGGGTTGAATGGTAGCTCTTTATCTAGTTAATCTAAACACGTGGGACAGCCAAGCAGCCCGCAGGCCTGCTCTGTACACAATGAGGACCTGGTTTTCAGGAAGCAGGAGGACAATGACTTTAATTGCTCTCCTCCCTCATTTGGTGGTGGCAGGTAAGAAATCAAACACATTAAATGTTTTACAATCTTTATTTCTTGAAAATATCACACCTACTATTATGCTTTGTGCCAGGACTTCTAGATGTTGCTCCTTGCACTTTAAGTTTCTGCAAGAACATAGGAGAGAATGGATTTTACAGCCTCTCTGTTTCATCAGTAAAGACAGCTTGCCTTTCCCTCCATTCCCATTCCTTCCTGACAGTATTCGGAGTACATTTTGTGCTCTGCTTGATTCAATACAGATTTAGTCTTTCTTCATTTCACTTAGCAAAATGTTTAAGTGGTACAGTTCTGCAAAACTCTGCCAAGTTCATAAAATAATGGTAAATAAAGCATAACATTGCAATGCAACCAAATCTCTTTAAAAAAATGACTGACCCATGATTATTCAAAAAACAGTTACTGTTGTTTTATTTGCTTGTCTGATTTCAACACTGTTAATATACCTGCAGTTTGCCGTCTTCTATGTGCAACGGTACAATAATAGTGTATGGCATTTTCATCTTTGTTATAAGTAACTAAAAGCATAGAAAACAAGTTTTCCATTTATCCTCTATCCTGGAAAGGTAGTCAACCTTTGGTTTCCTAAATCCTTAAGTTTCTCTAGTTAGTTCCAAGGGAGTTGGTATTATAAAGCAGAGGCTCGCAAACAAGAGACTTGAAAGGCCTGAGGAGGTAAGAGAAAAAAGAAGCAAGATGTGAGGAAGCAAGCAAGCAAGTGACTGCATCTAAGAAGTAGGGCTGTGGATAGATGAGGATGAGGAAGAAGAGGAAGAAGAAGAAGATGATAGATGAGAGTAGATAGATAGATATGATAGATGATAGATAGATAGATAGATAGATAGATAGATAGATAGATAGATAGATAGATAGATATAGAT
>LOEQ01005349.1:51233-63908 GCA_001685075.1 Bramus lutescens
AAAGAAAAACATTTATAGATCCTCCTGGAAATTGGAAGCAAACAAGATTGCAGGGCAAAAGTTGTGAGCATGGATGTTGGGCCAGGACTGTGGGTGAGGTTTGGGGAAAGGGGAGAGGGGGAGAGGGAAGGGAGAAGGGAAGGACTGGCAACAGCTTGGTGGAGTGGGAGGGTGGAGATGGAGCAGATATAGAAGCAGTGAAGAAGAAACCTACATTAAGGGATCCATTTTAGGGTTGTCAAGAGACTTGGCTCATGAGGGGGATCCCAGGTGTCTATGGGGATATCCCCACCTAGGTACTTGGACAGCATAGGAGAGGGTACCTGAACGGTCCTTGCCCCACCCACTATCATGCTGACGATTATCTCGAATATCACCATAGAATCTTTGTCCGGTGATGGATAGAGATAGAGACCCTCATCAGAGCAACGGACTGAGCTCCCAGGGTCCAGTTGAAAGGCAGAAGGAGGAAGAAGATGAGCAAGGAAGTCAGGACCACGAGAGGTTGGTCCACCCACTGAGGCAGTGTACCTCTTCTAATGGGAGTTCACCAAATCCAGCTGGACCGGGTCTGAATGAGCATGTGATCAAACCGGACTCACTGATTGTGGCTGACAATGGGGGTTGACTGAGGAGCCAATGAAAAAGGCACTGGGACTTGATTTTGGCATGTTCTGGCTTTTGGGAACCCTAGTCTATATGGATGCACAGCTCCCTAGGCCTGGATGTATGGGAGAGGGTCTTGGACTTCCCAAAGGGCAGGGTTCCCTGCCCTCGCTCAGGCAGGTTGGGAGAGGGAGGAAGGGGTGTGGAGGATTGGGAGGGGATTGGGAGGAGGGAAGTAAATGTAAATAATTGAATGGAAAAATAAAAAAAAACTAAAAAATCAAAAAAATCCATCTTAAATATGTCTCTGTATGTCTAGATAACCTAACAAATATCACTACAAGCTTGACTATTACAGATGACTATTAACCTGTATTTTTAATTATAAATTACATTTCAAATGACCTTACAAGCACAATAGCTTAATCCAAAGCAGATAAAATACAAATAACAAATTTGACCTTATATTTGTATCAATAAAAAATCAATACCAATGCAAATTATTCATTTCTATAGCATAAATCCTTTAAATGTAAACAAATATTTATAAACAATCATTTAGGGAATTTGGGCATTGTTCTCTAGACTACTTCCTGCTGATTGGGGCTGCTATCAGTCAGGTCTTTCATGGGATATCCTGTGTGATGTGTCCTTCTCATCCAATAGTCCTGAAGCTGTTATGGATGTGGGACCATCTGGACAATTTCTTCAGTGGGTCTTGTTTGATCAAACCATAATAGCCGTTAAGGAGTACAGAGCTTTGTATTCTCTGAGGAAACAAAGCAGAATCTGTTTTCCAAAGTAACATACACTTAGACCCAAATTTTGAAGTCAAGATACCTTTAAAATATATATGTTGGTTTAGCTTAGCAGCCTGTACTTAGCTTATTCACATTCAAATATTCAAAGAAAACACAATAATATATAAAATCCACAATGTCTCCCTGTACTTAGCTTATTCACATTCAAAAATTCAAAGAAAACATAATAATATATAAATTCCAGACTCTACATATTTTCCATATATACAAAGCTTATTTTTCTTTCCTCATTTAATCTCTAACTATCTATACTCTGTCTCTTTAAAGACTTTATTTTATTTTTAAAAACTACTTACTTCTTTTTATTACTCTCTATACTCTTTTTCTTCTCTCTCTCAAACCTAGATACATTTATGCAACATTGTGACCCATTCAAAGGTCTTTTCCATCTGACTCTGTCTTTATTGTGTATTTGTAATCATTTTCTGACTAGGAATATCTGTCTATTTTTATTTCTTCTAAATGCTAAACAGCACAGCAAGGACTAAATCAATTTTTGGGGGGCCCTCACCTAGTCCAACATGGCAGAGGTACATTCATAGCCAACTCCGTGAGTCACCTTCTCTGCCCAACCTCCAAGAACTCAGTAGGTCTATGTTGTCTGTCATTAAGCAACTTGTAACACTGTGTGTACAAACCCCGTTTAAATGCAGTACCTTGTGAAAAGAAAAAGCAGAATTTATGCTAGGAGCACAAACTACAAAGCACCCAGACTTGCTGCTAGCAAACAGAGACTATCTGAGAAAAATTCAGCTACCAAGAAACTGTGCCTTGCTCTGTTCCTTTGTGTCTAGAATTCCTTCCAAAGCTCTCTCAGATTTTATGTGAATGCAGTCACCTCATGCTGGACACCATTTTGTAGGTACTGATTGTTTTTTTCCCAACTTCTCAGAAATGAATAATCACACAGAAACTATAATAAATACAACACTGCTTGACCAATATCTTAGGCATATTCTTAGCTAGCTAAATTAATTCATTTCTATTATTTTATGTATTACCATGAGACTATGGCCTACCAATAAGTTTCTGACCAGTTACTGGCATCTTTCTCCTTCAGCAGCTACATGGCATCTCCTTGACTCTGCTTACTTTCTATAACTTTGTTCAAATTTCATACCTTGTAATAAAATATATTCATAGCATACAGAGGGGAATTCCACATCAAACTGTGACCTACTTGATGATTCCCTGAATTCTTTATCCAACATGGAAGTGGGAAGTATTTGCTGTGTGGTTGGGAAATTGGCTCATGTGAGATACTGTTCTCCTTTGGCATTGGTCTCAATATAGCTCTGAGAGATTCTGTTATTTCTGAAATCCAACCAAACTAACTACTGGTTTGGGACAATGATTTAAAACATTCACATACTTTATGCAGAGTTATTCTATACAGTCATGAGAATGATACATGGTAGTCAAGGTTTCAGCTATGAATTGTGATTATCAAACCTGTATTGAGTAAAAGTAAAATAATTACTCATTGGCAACAGATAGAAAAAAAAGAGTCAATCATCAAATCAGTCATTAAAGTGACATTGATAACATTAAGAAGATGTGATGGAAGCATTCTGATTGAGAGACCAAACAAAAGGTATCATCACTAAGTAGGTAGTTTCTAATTATTAAACAGAGAGGGACTGAAGAAGCTCTGAAACAGTATGTTGGACTTTCTAGTTAGAGTTGATAATCAGAGCAGACCAGTTCTTATGCATGAGCTTCCAGCTTCTTGTTCCCACTGTAGGCATTTTTATGTAAATGGAATAAAGAACAATAACATGTTAGAAATACTTTGTCTTCTAGTTGCTCTCAAATACAAAATATATTTTTCCATTAGCTGTTTACAAATGAAATAGAATTATAACACTCTTTCTCCTCCATTTCATCTTTTCAGTTCTGCCTATATACACTTTTTCCAACCCTTTTTATGTTTTGTAGTGTTATTTCACTTTTATTTTAATAAATAAATCTTACTTGAAGTTCAGAGGGTAAAACAACCACACTGATCACCTTACAGACCAGTCAGTGGTGACACACACTCTAATCAGAGACTGCTTGTTTGTTCCTGGTCACCTAGACCAGAAATAATAACACAGAAACTGTACGAATTAAAACACTGCATGGCCTATTCGCTTATGCATATTTCTAGCTACCTATTATAATTTAAATTAACACATTTTTATTATTTTACATTTTACCATGAGACTCGTGGTTTATTCTTAAGTTTCTAGGGCATCTGTCTCCTTTGGTGGCTACATGGCATCTCCCTGATACTTTTTCCCAGTGTTCAGTATAATTTGCCAGCCTAGCATTATTCTGCCTTGCCATAGGCCCAAGCAGCTTCTTTACTCATTAACCAATAAAAGCAACACATATACAGAAGGACTTCCCAAACTACCATATCATCTCCTATTTTTTGTCTAAATAAAAAGAAGGGTTTAAGTTTAGCATAGCAAAATTACATATGCAAAACAGTTATCTAGGAAGAATTACAGTTGAAATATTTTTATCTACTTTATCTTTTATCATTGCTAAAGAAAACTATATTAACTATCTATTCTTCAATCCCATGAAAAACCCCAGAAGGGTGTAATATTACCTAAGTTAACAGCAAGTGCACTGTAAGCAATTTCAAAATTCTAGAATTATCAGAGACATCTAACTGCCTGAACTGCCATTTAAAATTCTTCTCTATCATTGTAGCATCCATCTTCAGCTTACAGGCACTTAGGATCTGGCAGATGCTTCTGTGAATCAGGATATTTGAAAGACTATTTTGCCTCTATTGTCAAGTTTTCAGTCACTTTTTCCTGTGTCCTGCAGAATATCTAGCTCTCTTTAATGAAGCAGGAACTCTGAAGGATTTTTTTCACCTTTAGACAAGTTCAGCAGCCATTTTTCTGTGGGTCCTGCATGTCCAGTTCATGCAGTATACCATCAAGCAGTCCAGGCAAGAGCAGTTTCTTGCCCAAATGATTAACTCCAGAACTCCATAATGAGCTTCTTTAATGCTCATCTTCCTCTTGAAGCAGATTGCTGCTGCCGTGAGCAGATAAATCTCATTTTCATGAAAAGTACTAAGTTCTTAAAAACATTTTAAATGCCATATTCTGTTATTTTTTGAAATCTTTGAAGAATACCTATCCATCTGAAATATATCTCTGTACATGTAGAAAACCTAACATGACTACTAGAATGACTATCTATTAACCTCTATTTCTTAATCATGCATTACATTTTAAATGAACTGCGCAAACAAAATACCTTAATCAAGAGGAAAAATATACATATAATAAAACTGACCTTAAATCTCTATCATTAAACCAAGATCCATGCCAATGCAAAGTGATCGTATCTAAATCATATCCCCCTTTAAATATGTACAAACATTTATTAACAATATTTGGGAATTTGTTACAGTTCTTTCCAAACTTCTTCCTGCTTTTTTGGGTGAAGTAATTGTGGGGTTTGCATAGACCTTTCAAGGGGTCATGGTCCATCAAACCACATTAGTCTGGAAGGAATCCATAATGGAAACAAAAGAAGAACCTCTTTTCCAAAGTAGCATATCCTTAGACCCAGATTCTGAAGTCAAGATAACTTTAAAATATATTTGTTGCTTTATCTTAGCAGCCCATACTTAGTTCCTTCACAGTCAAACAAATCAAAAAAAAAACCCATAATATACATAATTCAGGATCTCTGTGTGTATTCTACTTTTACGTGGGCTTTTTTCTACTCCTTTAATCTGTGACTGTCTATACCATTCTCTTTAAAGACTGTATCATTTTTTTAATTATTTACTTCTTTTTATAACTCTCTATACTCTATTTCTTCTCTCTCCCAGGCCTACTTACATTTTTGGAACTCACTGTATCTCATTTAGAGGTCTTTTTCATCTGAATATGTTTTTATTGCTTATCTGTAATTATTTTCTGACCAGGATCACATCTTAAAATGCTAAGCAGCATAGCTAGGACTAATGATGCTTTGCCTTTTGTTCAACATGGAAGAGGCGTGTTCACCACCTCTGCCAGCTGCAGCACACTGCCCCAGTTTCAGGTGTGTAGTACATCAATGTCACACTACTAAGGAGTTTGAAATATGCTGCTTACAGTCCCCATTCAAATGCTCAGCCTACTGAAAGAGCCAGAGCTGTTTGCGCAACTAGCACAAACCAGGAACCATTCTTAAAGGAGCCACACAGTATTTACTGCTACTGCTGAGTCAGGAAGCCTTTTATTAAAGGAATTGTTCCTCTGCCGGCTACTATTAACCAAACGCACCCAAGATGCTACCACGAAGCTATGCTTAACTCTGTTTTGTGTGTGTGTGTGTGTGTGTGTGTGTGTGTGTGTGAAGAATTTTTTCCAAGCCCTTTTATGTTTTATGTGGGTGTAGTCATCCCCATGTTGGGCACCAATTTGTAATTAATACAGAAACTCTATTAATTAAAATGCTGCTTGGCCAATTAAGATGATATATATTTCCATCTAGGTCTTCCATCTTAAATTAACCCATTCCTATTATTTTATATTTTACCACTAGGCTTGTAGTTTAACAGAAATTTTCTCTAGTGTCTGTCTCCTTTGCCAGCTACATGGTATCTCCTTGACTTTGTCTACTTTCTCCCAGGATTCATTTTAGTTTTCTAGCCAAGATTTATTCTGCAATGTTCTAGGCCCAAGCAGATTCTTTATTCATTAACTAATAAAAATGACACATATACAGAAGTACTTCCACATGAACACACCTTAAATCCCCATAGCCATACTAGTTTGCCATAGAAACCAGGTGGTAGTGGTCCATGATTTTAATCCCAGAACTAGAGAGGATTATAAAATGGAAGAAGACAGCTCTCACAAACAGTCTCATTCTGAGTTTTCTTAAGACAGTAGCAATATTTCAGAGTACAGCAAAGGTAAGAGCCAGTGACTGGCCCTTTTGCTCTTCTGACCTTCAGACTGAACCCCAATTTCTGGCTCTGGGTTTTTATTAGCTAATTGTGTTGCAATACTCTCTACTCTTAAGTTCATGGTCTCTTTGTCTTTATTTTATTGTATACATATCAATATGTATTCATGTGTGTGAACAAGTATAATAACAATCTACTGAATCTGGTTTTGCTGGGTTTGTGTGTGTGTGTGTGTGTGTGTGTGTGTGTGTGTGTGTATTTATTGCTGACAATTTTTTCAATGGGCATCCAATATGGGAACTTATCCTAATAGCCATTAGTTGTTTGTTTGTTTCCTTTTCTCTGCATTACAGAGTTAGGGGTCAGTCTTTCTAAGGACATGAAACTTTGGAATAGGCAAGGTTAGATCCTTTACAATGTCTACTTCTAGCAATCATAAAGAACATTTGAAAGTATATCAATAGAATGAACACACAGGAGTAATGGAAAAGACATTGAAGGACAAACATAGATACTTTTATCTTTGTGCCTTTAACATTGGAGGGAAATAGGCTAGATTAGGCATTACTAGTGCATAGAGAGAAATACCTTGATGATTTAACACACCTATTATAGAATTAAGAATAGCTCTGACTTCAAGTTAAGGAGGCTTTATTCTGATTGGGTTGTCTTGTGAACTAAAGTGGTAGTTAAATATATTTTTCAAAAGCAGGTGCTTGTAAGTTTCAATAAATGCTCATGACAGCTTTCATTTAATGTTTTAACAACTGTATCGTAAATAATATGATGAATTACTGTTAAATAATACTATCAGTTAAAAATCTATGGTTTGTGTACTTCGCTGATGAAGTTTGATATTTTCTATTAATAACAGGCTTAAATAATTAATAAAATTATCATTTTCATTCACCAGATGAAATGGATGGGTTTTTACACTCTGGTTCTACTTTTCCACTACGCTAATTCAGAATTTATGGTGACTGCAGAATCATCATATCCTATTGTCTATGCTTCTTACAAAAGGAGGAAGTAGCAAGATGCACACCTTTTCCTATCACTGAAAATCCCTAAAAATTGTGTTACCTTCCTTTATTATCCACTGGATAGAATCACATCAATCTCAGCAGTGTTTTTGGCATGCATTATTAAGTTGCCATTTTCCCTAGCCTATCTAATTATGGAGACAGCTGTGAGACAGATTTTGATCAGCTCTCATGCTACCTCAAAATTAAACTGATTAATAAATAATAGTGAATGAAATTGTTTGTGGGCTTAGTTAGTTCTAAACCCAAGGCTACAATATCTGTGAATTTGTTTTATTTTAACTAAAAGACATTTGAATAATTGTACTGTATAAGAAAAGTATTTTTCCAAAATTATTAGCTACTTTATTAAACTTGAGTACATGAGACTATATTAAGGTTGTTGTTAGAATTGTATATTTCAAAAATAATTCATTTTATGAACAAAACTGTGATTATACTTATGCAACTTAAAACTATACAAATTTTTAATGAGTTGTCAACCACAACTGAATCATTCAAGAAGGATTATTATAGTGTGATTTGAACCTTTTAAAGAGAATAAATACATCAACATATTTACTGTCCAGATGAACTAATAAAAAAGTACTGATTTATTCACACTTTTCCATAGACTTCCTGGTTTACCTGCAGTTACTCTTGACTTTAGCACACATTAGAAGTCAAAATGACTAAAACTGCCAGATATAACAAATGTCTACTTAATGTATAAGCCTGGGAAATTAGAGATTTAGCGCCAGGCCCAGTAATTTAAAGTGAGGACTTTCTGCAGAATGAAAACATTCTTCTCACTTTGTACAAATAAATCATTGTATTTATTTACTTATTTATTTTGCTGTATGAATGATTGAATCTATGTCCTTGTGTATGATACATAGATACTACACTAAATGAACTATACCTCTAATGCCATAAACTAATTTTTTAAGTATATAACTTTTTTTCTGGTTACATTTTATAGTCTTTAGAATAGTAACTGTTATATTATTCAATTTTCTTATGTAATTAATGTATTAAGAATACTGAAAAATGTACTAGAGAAATGGCTCAATAATTAAGAATATCTAAAAAGAAGAAAATGCAACTAATTTTCAGCAAAGACCATTTTCAAGTGAATTTTTTTATCTGTCAAAGATTCAAAGTACAAAGTTTCAAAGAAGGTCTGAAGAAAGGGTACAATATATAAACAGCTATCAGGGAGAAAATGAGGACCTGAGCTCAGATTAATAGAACCAAAACAATGCAAGGAGTGGTGATACCAATCTGCAAATCCCTGTGACCCTATACTAACAGGCAAGGTGAAGACAAGAAATCACTGTAAATCTTGTAGTCCAGTTACTGTTGCATATGTGCTGATGAATCATGAAAACACACATCCAATCTACTAGAAGGCAGACAATGAAGAGCAACTCACAAGGTTGTCTTCTGACTTCCACCCGAGTGACCCATGTTAGAGA
This sequence comes from Bramus lutescens, assembly GCA_001685075.1. Lineage (NCBI taxonomy): Eukaryota > Metazoa > Chordata > Mammalia > Rodentia > Cricetidae > Bramus > Bramus lutescens. The sequence continues at coordinate 60,076 of LOEQ01005349.1, forward strand.
TGTGAATGTGAAAACACACACACACACATATACACACACAGAATTCTTATACATATATCATATACACAAAAGATAAATTTTGGAAAATGAAATTGTTTTCTCAAAAATGATTTCTTGAAGGAACAATACAGAGTGATCCATCCCTTAGAGTTGTTGGTCAAGTGGTTCCATCAGAACCTCTCAAAAATAGGTGTTGTCAATGCCTTTGTGTGCCTGACACTCTGTAAGGCAAGATTCACTTTGGTCACAGTCTTCGGAGAAATCAAGGGGGTAGTTACTTAGAAACATGTGTTCTGAGGGTGAACTCTCAGAGCATTAGAAGTTGCCATGCAAGCCACTAAATGAGAAAATTAGCAAAAGTACTCTCTAGCTGTAAAGCCTAAGAAGCACAGAGAAGACACTTACCAGCAGGAGAGCCTCAGTGGTGCAGCAATGGACCATGGATCTTGAAGGTAGCTAATAGCTGTCTAACTGTCCATAAGCTTCACTCAGATAGGAAAATTCATCCTAGACAAGAATGTGTGGATGGAAAGGTCATAAGACCTAGAGAACAACAACAACAACAACAACAACAACAAATGTGCTGAACTCTTGATGAAGGCAAAAGCCAAGTCTCACTCTTTTACTTTTTTGCCTGAAAGGTGTTAAAATCAGCAACAGAACCCAATTCTTCCTCTTTAAACAAACCAGAAGTTTCAAAACACTGAAACAGACAGCAGATGAGAACTTCCATCATCTTCCTCCATAACTGCAATAATAGTGGAGCCAACTGTGGCCTCTCCAACTATGTGGAGTGAGATCTTGGGGGATCATGGTCTCTCCTTCCTAATATTTTTAATGAGTAGCATAGGTCTTTACACTGAAGATGAATTAAGTTATCAGTCCCAATTCTATCCTTCAACCTATCCACATTCAGACTTTGTTTTCCCATCTTGCTTAAACCTGTGTGAAAAACCCTTTACAGATAAGCCTGGAGATTTCTTTAAAAAATAAATAAATAAAGATTCCTCCAAAGGAACACCATCATTATTTATTGACATACTATCCCCAGAGAAATAAAAATGTAAAATAATAATTTGAAGAAAATTTAATGAAATGGAACAAAGTGTAGATAAAAAACTGGAAAAATAATCTGTTATCTGAATCAAAATACAGAGTGATAGAAATAATTAAAAAGAAACAAATTGTGTGGCTAATGGGGTCATTAAACTAAAAAAATACATAGAAATAATCTTCAGCAATATATTACTTTAAAGAGAATGAATTTCTGAATTTGAATACAGAGCTTTTGAAATAGTTGAGATAAGTGAGAAAACCTAAGAACCATGAAAAGCCATTAAGAAAACAAATATTTACATTATAGATGTTCTGAAAAAGGATGAGCAGGGAGAAAGGACACATAATCAACTTAACAACAGAAAAAATTAGAATACTTCCTATATATTTGAAGATATTCAGACATTTAGATCTAGGATGTCCAAAGGTTTCCAATTTTATTCTACCAAAAATATTTTCCCTAAGCATATATAATTAAATTGCCAATAGTCCAAGGAAAACAGACAATGGTAAAGACAGCAAGAGAAAACAATAAAGTCACATAAAACAGAGTCTCATTTGGAAACAAATATCTAAGCATATATATTATAAACCAGGGCAGAAAATGATATGAAAGTAAAGCAACTGTCTACTGATTGCCCGAAAAAGCTGGTCCCAGAAACGAAAAAAAAAAAAAAGAAAAGATTTTATTAGAGAAGTAATGTCATCAGGATTCTAATGCCACTCGAGTCGCCTTACAAAAGTATTGTAAAGGTAACAGGATTAGTTCTGCCATCATGTAAGCATGTGAAGGCACAAAATCTGCTAATTTAACCAATAGACAAAAGAAAAAGAGAATGAAAGCTTATTGTGCTTACCTGATTGGTATGAATGTTTCCCATGGTCTAGTGGATGGTCCCACAACCTAATACTGATTGGACTTAATGGATTCTCAAAATGCAACAACAGAAAGGCATGAAGTTGGAGCAAAGACATCTATCTACCTAGGGGAGTTGAAAGGAAAAATGAGGGTGTATAATAAAAAAATTACATTTTATTATACACACATGAAATTCTCAACAATAAAAACAAATATTAATAGACAGTAAATTAAACTTTGTCAAGTTTACTTTGGCAATACAAACATTTCATGCTCAAAGGGCGTAATGGATAGTTGGATGAGATCCAATAATTAAAATTAAATTTTAAAAAATTTGAAAAATTAAAAAAAAATCAGCTTATCCATTCTTTGGTGAGGGACATCAAGGTTGTTTCCAGGTCCTGGCTATTACCAATAAAGTTGCTATAAGCATAGTTAAGCAAGTGTCCTTGTAGCATATACATATATATATATATATATAACCAAAGGATGCTCTCTCTCTCTCTCTCTATATATATATATATATACACACACATATACATATACATACATACATATATATATATATATATATAACCAAAGGATGCTCAATATATATATATATACATATACATACATACACATACATACATACATACACATATATATAACCAAATGATGCTCAATATATATATATATACATACATATACATACATACATACATACATACACACACACACACATATATATATATATATATCCCCANTATATATATATATATATATCCCCAAGAGTGATATCATTGGGTCTTGAAGTAGACTGATTCCCAATTTTTCTGAGAGATCACTATATTGACCCCAATGCGGCTGTACAAGTTTGCACTCCTACCAGCAATGGAGGAGTGTTCCCCCTTGATTCATTGCATGGATCTCCCTGGAAAGGGGAAATAGAGGGAAATCTCCTGGTGCACTTGGGGCTGGAATGCCTGGGAACTTGATGGGCTGGGTTGGGGGATGAGCAGATGGGGAAAGTGCTAAGAAAAATGGTTGGAAAGGGGCCTTAACTATCATCCACAGCAGCCTGGACATTTCCTAGAAATGTAAATCCCACCAAACTGATAATCACAAGAAACCTCACAGATAGGAATCTTAGATAGCAAAGGTGGAATGTTCGAGAAACAATGTAGTAGGTTAAAATAGAAATATAAAATAAATATATTCTAAGAAGAGCAATAAAATTGTTTTTTGGAGAGATAAGAAAAAGTGTTCCTTGTAGAAAGAAATGAAATAATTCAACTTGATACTTCCTCCAGAAGATGGGGTTAAACTATCTCTTTGTATGTGGGGACTTGACTTAATATTTCTTACACAAAGATCAGTATTTAGAAAGAAAATTGACACTGTTGCAAATCCTGCAATTTGACAAATACTGTCTGAGTAAAGTGTCCATGTTTGTAATAAAATAGATATTATATAGATACTGTGCATCAAATGACATGATTATGATGGCATTTTTTATCTGTAAAAGAATCCTTTCCCCATCCAAAAAAGAAAACAAAACAAAACAAAAAATAAAATAAGCAAAAAACCATAAACTAAATCTTTTCTGATGGTGTTCTCCTTAAAGTTGTAGACTTTTTCTCTAAAGTATCTTTCCTAGCATTGAATGTGCTCATGAAACTGCCATTTGACTCATAGTGAATAAATTATGCTAAAGAATACATCTATGCATTCATTACTTCCTTTAGAAAGCTATTCAGATTTATCTAGCCTTCCTGTGAAGTCCCATTCCTCAACATAAACTGTAAAGATTTGGAACCTAGGTTATTCAGTTTTTACTTTAGGGAAAAAAAGTCAGTTTTACTTTATTTTTATTATTGATTTTTGTAGTGATGGGGGGAGCGGGCCTGCTTTTCGTCCAGCCCAGCTCCCGCACGGC
>LOEQ01005349.1:65913-79836 GCA_001685075.1 Bramus lutescens
TCTTTATTAACCAATGAAAGTAACACATAGAAAGATGACCCTCCTACATCAGATTTTATTGAGCTATACATTTTCATCTGCTCCCCTCCCTTTCCCCCCCCACCTTCAACCCACTCCCATGGTTCCCATAATCCCAATTTATTCAGGAGATCTTGTATTCTACTTCCCATGTAGAATAGATGTCTCTCTTATGGTCCTTATTGTTTTCTAGGTTCTCTGGGATTATGATTTGCAGGCTGGTTTTCTTTGCTTTATGTTTTAAAACCACTTATGACTGAGTACATGTGATAAATTGTCTTTCTGTATCTGGATTACCCCACTCAAAATGATATTTTCTAGCTCCATTCATTTTCCTCCAAACTTCAAGATGTCTTTATATTTTTTCTGCTATGTAGTACCCCATTGTGTAACTGTACCACATTTTCCTTATCCATTCTTTGGCCAAAGGGCATTCAGGTTGTTTCCAGTTTCTTCCTGTGACAAACAATGCTGCTGTGAACATAGTTGATCACATGTCCTTGAGGTTCACTTGAGCTTCCTTTGTTTATATACCCAAAGGTCTTGGGGAAGGTTGTTTTCTAATTTTTAGAGAAATAACCATATTGATATCTAAAGGGGCTGTACCATTACTTGCACTCCCACCAGCAATGCAGGAGTGTTCTCTTTAGCCCACAACTACTCCAGCATAAGTTTTCTTAAATGTTTTTGATCTTGGCCATTCTTACGGATGTAAGAATAAACCCTACAGTTATTTTGATTTGCATTTTTCTGATAACTAAGGATGCTGAACATTTCCTTAAGTGTATCTCAGTCAGTATAGATTCCTTTGTTGAAAGTTCTCTGTTTAGGTCTTTACTCTATTCTTTATTGAATTATTTGTTCTTTTGATATCCAATTTCTTAAGTTTTTTGTATATTTTGGAGATCAGCCCTCTGTCTGATGTGGGGTTGGTGAAGCATTTCTCATTCAGTAGTCTGCCATTTTGCCTTGTTGGCTATGTCTTTTGTTTTTTTTAGTAGCTTTTTGGTTTCAGGAGGTCCCATTTATTAATTTTTTCTCTCAGGGTCTGTGCTACTGGGATTATATTTAGGAAGTAGTCTCCTGTGACAATGCATTCAAGTGTACTCCCACTTTCTCTTCTACAAGGTTCAGTGTGGTTGGCTTTATGTTGAAGTCTTTGATCCATTTGGACTTGAGTTTTGTGCATGGTGATAGATATGGATCATTTCATTTTTCTACAAGTTGATGACCAGTTATGCCAGCACTGTTTGTTAAATATGCTTTTTTCCATTTGATATTTTTGCTTCTTTGTCAAAAATCAGATGTTCGAGGTGTGTGGATTAATATCCGAGTCTTTGACTCAGCTCTTTTGGTCCTCCTGTCTGTTTTTATGTCAATACCAGGCTGTTTTCAGTACTGTGCCTCTGAAGTTAGGGATTTTTATGCCTCCAGAACTTATTTTATTGTATAGAATTGTTTTGGCTGTCTTAGATTTTTGGCTTTTCCATATGAAGTTGAATACCATTCTTTCGAGGTCTGGTGAAGAATTTTCCTGGGATTTTGATTGGCATTACAATGAATCTGTATATTTCTTTTGGTAAGATTGCCATTTTTACTCTGCTAATTTTACCTACTTAAGAGCATAGGAGATCTTTCCACTTTCTGGTGTCTTCTTCAATTTCTTTCTTCAAAGATTTAAAATCTTCCACTTGTTTGGTTAGAGTTACCCCGAGATATTTCATGCTATTTGTGGATTTGTGAAAGGTGATGTTATTATGACTTCTTTCTCAGCCCATTTATCATCTGTGAAAAGAAGGCTTCTGATTTTTTTTTTGAATTAATCTTGTATCCTGCTACATTACTGAAAGTGTTTATGAGTTGTAGAAGTTTCTTGGTGGAATTTGTGGGGTCACTTATGTAAACTATCATATCATCAGCAAATTGTGAGAGTTTGAAGAAGTCAGTTTTCTAAAACCATTAACCAGTAAGTTTCAAAGGAACTGTACTGTCGGTCCTATGGATACAGACCAAAAGTAAACAGAAATTATACACTAGTCTCTGGTGGAATTCAACGTTATTTGTAATTCCTCTATTACTCTGAGAATTTACAAGATTTTCTCAGCATAAAAAAAGCATTAAGGGCGTTCATGAGCTGAAGGACCAGATAAAATTTTGACAGTATCTCATCTGTGATATTTGATGAATTCCTATTACCTTAGCTTCATTTCTCCCATTTTCCTGCTTCTTTAACTTCCAATAACTGGTCTTATTGGATGTGTTTTGATTCAGATTTCCATTCCAAATCTGTACTACTGTTTTTTCAAAAACTACTGAGACATGCACACCTTTATAAGTAAACCCAATATATACAGCATCCAGGTCTGTGGATGAACAATGAAAGGAATAACTTTGTAACTTATACTGAAAATGTTGCCTGATCCTGGTGGCACATGATGTTATTCCTAGCACCTTGGGAGGCACAGACAAATGGATCTCTGTGAGATCAAGGTCAACCTGGTCTACAGAGAGAGTTCCAGGACACATCTTAAAGCTACTGAGAAACCCTGTCTCAAAAAAGAAAAAAAACAACAATAACAAAAAGCAGGTCACTGCTGTGAATTCAAATCATATACCTCATGTAGAACTCATCCTCTAGTTGCTGCCAAAAGAGACGGAGGGTACTCTAATCTGCACCAGAAAAGAGACGGAGAGTACTCTAATCTGTACCAGAAATGACCTTCAATGGAACCGGCAAACTTTGAAGAAGATTATGCTTCAGGAATGTGTACATTGCTATTAATGCTTATTTTACCCTATAATTTATAATATGACACATGAAAGGTATTCTATACAAATCATTACGGGTAATTCAATGCTTAGATAAGGTTGCCCTGGAACTGTAGGCTGTGATTTCCAACTGAAATATACATAATTCCTAAGTACACAACTTTTAGAGCCTCATAATATATCATATACTTATATTCAAACCAATGAATTAAGCTTACCTTAAATTTTAAAGTAGCTTGAAACCTACTTTAAGTATTATTTTTCTTAATTTGCACATGAAAAAGTATATTCAACAACAATTGAGAATTTATTAAAATGATGCACTAAATAGATTTCACTTAGTTGGGAAAAGGTGAATGACTATAATTTCAGTGCCTCTTTTGTATCAAATAACATTAATTCTCTTACTTAAGATAGTAAAATTTCACACATATTATACATAGGAGGTTAATGTTTAATAATACTAATAAATATTTTGATTAAGTACATTTGATAGCACACATACAGTTGTTTCTGAATGAATGCAAGACCCAGCTAGCTATTTAACTAATAGCTCCTCTTAGCATCTCTTATTTGTTTCTTTTTAATTTTCAATTCACGATAGCTTGAATCTTTATAGCACCTAGGGATTCCACTTCAGAAATGGTCTAATTTCTAATTACTTAAGCTAATTTCATGGCCATGAGAGCAGGTGAGGGGTGGTATTTATTTTCTGTCTGGGACCAGGGTGATGCAGATATAAGCAATGCCTGTTTGGCTGTGGGATTGGAAGTTCCCTGCCAGGTTCACTTTTGAGCTTTTGGCCAGCATGACTTCTGAACAAAAGAAGCAAAAGTCTATCCACAGGAGTTGTCAATGGGAAGCATTTAGGTGATGTTGAGCCAAATGCAGGGACAACAGCCCTTCAATGTTTCCTTTAGCAAGTACAAGCACTGTGGTTAATTATCTCCTTAGTCTGACTTTATGTTCCACAGTGAAGTAATTCCTTCTTCTTCCATGTTAGAGGTCATTATTACACCTGCTTTTCTGCAGGTTTTACTTATGCAGAAATGTATGCTGTTTCAAGTTTGCGTTATTCACATGTGAGAAAGAGAAAGCTCCAGGTGTCATTGTTATGCACCTGCTGACAGCCAAGGAGTTCCTTCACTGTAGCCCAGCAGGGATGGACAGTTCTGACAGGATAGATTAAAGAATGCAGAGAGGATGAATGAGCTGTGGAGTTTCCTTTGCTTCCCACACACATTCACTGGTAAGTTAACTTAAAGGTTTGTAAAGTAAATCTAATTAGGGGCAAAATTCAAAATAGGTACAATCATTAAAATGCACATAGATTTTTAAATAAGTAAATTACACTTTACACTACTGCAATAACTACTTATATTTTAGTAAATAATATTTTTCTATTTACAGAATTAATTGCTGTCTTGATATTTGATGTTGTTATACAGAAATGCATGGGTATTTATGTAATTCAGTAAGATAATTTCAAATTAAATACACAACTCTTGAAAAATAACATTTCTTTCTTAGCATTAATTGCTCCAAATAGAGAGAGAGAGAGAGAGAGAGAGAGAGAGAGAGAGAGTATGTGTGTGTGTTCTTGGTGATTTTGGAATGTTCCATTAAACTCAGTTTTTAGTATGTGTTTCTGATTCATTCTTGCTTAAATTACAGGGTAATCAAGACCATGATCGGATACCCACTGAAACAACTTTCCTGAAGCAGCTGGGAGCTCACTGAATCCAGACTGACAGTGGAAGAATCAGCATATGACCAAACTAGGCCCTCTCAATGCTGGTGACAGCTGGATGGCTGGAACAGTCTGTGTGATCACTGGCAGTAGAGGCAGGATTTATCTCTACTATTTCAACTGGCCTTTTAGAGCCCATTCTCTTTGGAGGGATTCCTTGTTCAGCCTAGAGTGGGGACAGCCCTGGTCCTATTTCAAAGCAATGTGTTAGACTTTGTTGACTCCCCATGGGAAGACTTAATGTCTCTGAAGATTTGATGGGGGACTGTATTGCAAAGGGGGAGGTAGAGCAAGCAAGAGGAAGCAAGGGAGTGGAAACTGGTACTGGTATGTAAAATTTCACTTAAATAATTATAAAAAATGAGGAATAAAAAGAAAAAAAAATTCAGAATCTAGAAATGACTTTTGATTTCTTTACACTTTAACAAGAAATTTGATTTGTTTTTAAATAGCATTACACAGTTATCTAAAAGCAGCCACATGAAAGAGTTGGACTATTATTTCAGTCTGGCCAAAAAAAAGTACCCAGAAAGAACTCAGCTGTAAATCACTTGGTCAGTGGAGTTTATACTTAGTCACTGAGGCAAGGCCATATCAAAGCAACACATGGAGTCCAGGTAGACCTCGCTGTCTTTCACTGTTACCTCAAGCATGATTGATAAAAGCTCAGGGACAATTATTGGGAAGAATAGTCCCACCTGTCAGAGAGTGTTGTGGGAGGCTGCTTATTTGTCCCAGCTGCCTAGAACTGAGATAACCACACAGAAACTGTACTACTTAAATCACTGCTAAGTCCATTATCTGTAGCTTCTTATTGGCTAACTCTTCCATATTAATTTAACCTATTTATATTAATCTATATATCAGCAAGTGACTATGGTTTATGGGTTAAAGTTCTGGCATCTGTCTCTGGTGGGGCTACATGGCTTCTCCCTGACCCCACCTCCTTTCTCCCAGCATTCAGTTTAGTTTTCCCTGCCTAGTTCTATTCTACCCTTTCACAGGCTCAAAACACTTTCTTTATTAATCAATGGTATTCACAGTATACAGAGGCGAATCCCACATCACTTCCACTTTTCTGTTTAAATAAAAATTGAAGGATTCAACTCTAACATGGTAAAATTACAGATAACAAAACAGGTATCAAACAAGAATGGCAGTTAAAATATTTATCTCTATCTTTTATCATAACTAAGGAAACCTGTAACTATAACTATAAATTCTTCAGCTCTACCAAAGACTCCAGAAGGATATAATATTTGGGTAAGAAACTGATTTCTTCTGGAATGCTTAATGAACTGGAAATGTGAGACGCTCCTTTGGGGTCCCTGCTTCATGAAAGAGTAGGCTAAACATTCTGCAGGATATGGAAAATGACTGACAAGCTGGCAATATAGGTGGAACTGTCTTTGAAATTTCCTTCTTCATGGAAAAGTTTGCTGAATACTATGGGCCTATAGGCTGAAGATGGATGCCCGTATGGTAAAGAAAAACTTTGGGTGATTGTCCAGGCAGTGAGATGTCTCTGTCTATTCTAGAGTTTTGAAAGTTACTTACAATACACTTCCTGTTTACTCTGGTAATACTATATCCGATATTATTATATAAAGAAACTGCCTAATAGTAGGTAAAACTTAGGTAGGGAAGACTAAACTGAATGCTTGGAGAAAGGAGGTAAAGTAGGGAGAAGCCATGGAGCTGCTGCTGGAAACAGACATGCTGAAACTTTGCTGGAAGGCCATGACCTCATGGTGATGCACAGATTAATAGAAATGTGTTAAATTAATATGTAAGAGTTAGCCAATTTGAAGCTAGAGCTAATGGGCCAAACCGTACAATTAGTACAATTTCTGTGTAATTATTTTGGGAGTCTGGACATCCAGGAACCAACAAGCCAACAAGCAGCCTCCTGCAACACAGAGAGGCAGAGGAACAGAGAGAGAATTTTAAATAAATGAAAAGTCTGGTTCTTAAGAAAGCAAGAACTTCCACTAATTTTATTAGAATCATAAATCATAATTATGTATGAACTGTCGGATGAAAATTACTACTGTTGGATATAAAAAGTTAACTTATTTTAGTACATTCACCTCAATTAATATTTTTCTACATCCGAAAGTTACAATTCTGGCCTCAAAGTGGTAAAAGAAGATTGTAATAAGGTATTCTAATACTAAATGCCACTGGAATACCACATTACTAGTCCATAACTTTAGAAGAAGTTCTTGAAATGTACTGTGGTAGAAACTTGAGGGAAGACAACTCAGTTCTCTGCTGTAGCGAACAACTAAAGAGCAGAAGTAGCTAACAGCCTCAGCCACCACCGTTCAAGATTCTTCCTAAGATCCACGCCCATGCTGATGCTCCATCACAGTACCTGGCTTACTCTGTGCCTAGGACTGCAAATGCTGTGAATACTAGAGCAGACCACTTCTTACCAAGTGTAGGACTGCTAATGGGCAAAGAGCATGGTGAACTTCCTCACATGGCTGGCCAACCATCTTCAGCAATCTGAGACTTTCCTGTTATTTCACAGTTAAGACCTGAATCGGGAACACAAGTCCTTGCTGTTTTGAGTTTGACTCATTTTAAAGTTAAAAGGAACCCCTAGTAAGTCATTATACTTTGATTCACTTTACGTACAAGTTTCATGGGAAATTCAAGATGATACCATTAGATTTACATTTTAAGATAAAGTGAGATAAAACCTCATTTCAGAATTTATTTAATCATATCTTAATCATGCTACATGTAGGGGATTAGCTCAAGGAACACGGAGAGGCTGCAATGAGGCAAGTCAGCAAAAAATAATGCATCCTTTTACAGTATGAATTAGCCTTGTCTTGTCCTGCTGGAAAATTCTTACTTGAACTATAAGATAAATAGAATCTTAAAATCAAATGAACGGTAATTTTTCTTTAATATGGGTATTTATAACACATGAAAGAAGCTTCCTTTTGGTTTGTTTGCATGAAATCATGTGTATTGAGATCTAACCCACATTTTCTATACATGTATTCTTATTATTGACCCTTTAAAACTTACGTTTTTTATAATTTTATTTCATGCATATAGGAGAGGCTAGAAGAGAGCTTTAGATTCTCTGAGACTGAAGTTACAGTCACTTGTGAACTACCCAAGCTGTGTATTAGATCTAAACATGTTTTCTACTGGAGAGGCAAATGTCCTTTATATATAAGCCTTTCTCCAGTCCCAATCGTAGTCTTTCTTCAGACTTACTTTAAAGACAATCTCAATTTAAAAAAAAAAAATGTAACACAACCTTAACGGATTCAATTATAGGACAGAATCCCTAAGGAATGTCCTTATACAGAGACTGTAAGGAAGGAAGTCACATCAGGGACTAAGAAGGTAGAGATTGCTCACAGATCAATGCGACAATCAATAGGTAATTAAAATTAAAATTGAGCCCACTTGATTATTTGCACATTGCATAGCTCATGCCTTTACATAGGAATGGACACTCTGACATTAGCTTGGTCAGTAGAGTTATTTATTGTTCTAGATGCTGCAGAACTAATTTCTATATCTGACAAAGAAGTAGAATAGAATCTTAAATTAGAGAGCTTATCATGTCAGAAGTTATTTCTACAAGAATTATAATACTGTTTGTGAACTAATTTACATTGTGTCCCAGTTTGTTTCCTTTGATTTCCAAATTTCTACTTTAATTATTAAAATAAAATCTCTGTAAAAATATTATAAATATATAAAATTATAAAATATAATCTCTGCAAAAAGGTATGTTCTTTCTCTTTAACGTAAAATAAAAACCAAGAATCTTTTGGATCACAAACTGTTTCAGAAAACAAACATCATGGAAAAATATATATAATGAACTCATTGGAATAAAATTAGCATAAATATAGCTATAAGATAATATCAATATTTAGTCATAATCTTTATATTAAAGTATGTGCCACTGCTTTATAATTAGAAGTTCTAACCTAAGGTACATGACATAACAGATGAGACTCTAAAAACCTTACTGGTTTCTAAAAATATTATAAATGAGGGGAAAATATAGTTTGTGCTAAAAAATATTTATTGATTTATTGATAATTTGCCAAATACATGGAATTATGTTCTTGTTCTGACTCTGATCATGCTAGGAAAACTGACATGTTCATTGGATGCATTGAAGGTTGTGTAATAATAGGTATAGAGAACAGTTTGGTGGTTGTTAATAGTGGGATTTCTTGTTGCTGTTGTGTGATTTGTTTGCTTGTTTCTTATCTATTGCCTGTGACTTATTCATCAACCTATCCTTGTTTTTCTAATATAATAATTTCAATAAATTCCAAGTTTCAAAATATCATTAATTATATAATATGTGGCTTAATGACTTAAAATAGTATGTATTTTGATTGTATTAAAATTAATTACTGATAATTAATTGTTAAAATAAACCTGAGGTTAAGGTGATATTAGACTTGATTCCTGGGCTACTGATAGGAACTAAAGTGCTTGCTGACAACAAGTCATGTAGTCAATGAACACACACTAACGAATCAATGTGTATGTGCTTTTAAGAGGGGAACTCTCTTGAGGTCTGGTAGACTATGCATGTATATCTAGGATACTGACTGGTAAGGCATAAACTGCACAGGAAAGGGAAGTACTAACACATCATTTAAATAGCTTATTATTTGTTTTTAAACTGGCCCAAACAAACTAAAGTCAAGGACCATGATCTGAATGTGCAACCAATACAACTGTTATGTAAACTTGATTAACCAAGTCCAACTTAAATGAATAGAAAAAGTTTAAAAATACTGTGCCTAATGAAATAAAGTATAAACTGTAGATTATGACTGCTCTTTTGTTCTGACACCCCCAGGCCTGAATAATCACATAAAAATATATTAAATAGAAGATTGTTTGACTGATGTTTCAGGGGTATTTTTAGCTAGCTCTTACGTCTTAAATTAACCCATTTCTATTGATCTATGCATCACCATGAGGCTGTGGCCAACAGGTAAGTTTCCAGCAGCAGACTCTTTAGACAATTACGTGGCATCTCTTTGACTCTGCCTAGTCTCCCTGGACATCTCTGTTCAGATTTCCACCCTGACTACTCTGTTAAGCCATTGGCCAAAATAGCATTATTTTCAACTGCACCCCAATAAGCAAAATATATAGAGAAGGACATCCCACATCAATTAACAAATGTTAATTAAACAAAAGAAACCCTTTTACCTAAGAATAACATGGTGGGACTCCTTTTACATGAACTATTTTTTCACAAAAGAGTGATATGTCATATTTCAGAAGAATCAGAAAATAAACATGTTTCCTGATTAAGTTACATAAGTTTTCAAATTTGATGATAACAGAATAGTTTACATTGTTTGGTTACATTGTATAGAATCTTTACAGGATAAGAAAGCACCAACTAATTGTCTTCGCTATAAAGCTTTCCATTCAAACAGATTCTATTTAAGCCAGAACATTTTCCCTCCATCTTTTGAGTTATATAAAAATAGAATAAAAATGAGCAAAACTGTATAAATGTCCATTTTATTCGTTAATGTTCTCGAGTGGGAGCTGATTTCTCCAGTTTTGATTGTTTCCCTTCATGTGGAGAGAGAATACTCCAGAGAAATGAAAAGCCTTCTAACACAAAGAAAACAGCATGAGTGCATTCAGCGGCCTGCAGGATGCTGCCTGGTCTCTGCTGGACAAAAACTTCAAAACCATTAAACTGGGTGGAGGCATTCCAGCTTCCCGAGTCAAAAGTTCAGCAACCACTGTTACAGGATGCTTCCCACCTCTAATGCTGTCTAATACCCAGAAGTCATTTTCATTTACAGGGCATTGTGGTCAATAACTACCTCAATTCTAAGCCCGTGAACTGTCACAAAAGAACCTATTTGCCCCATTAATTGGCAAAGTAGCAGTGATTCTTAGGGGAAAATAAATAAATAAGTTGTGCTTTGAAATCTGAAGTCATGTGTTTTCAGATTAAAATTGAGAATGAGTGAGTTGAGGAATTGGTGCCTGTTAGTGTTTCCTTTCATCTTTTGTGTCCCACTTAATTATGAATAGCTCTGATGTGGGACAAATTTGTTACATCGAAATATAAGTTTGCCACTTTTTTTTGCTACATTTGTAACAACTGGAGGCAGACAGTGGAACTTTGTCTAACTATACCAAACAGGCTGGTTTTCCAAATGCAATGAACTGATAATACAGTGACACCCTGCTCTGGAAAATCATTAGAGACATAAATGTCTAGAAAAATAACTTTAGTCTTTTGTTACTTTGTTGTAAACTATCAGCAGCTTTAGAATCTGTATATTCAAATTTATGTTCATAAATACATTTATTTCGGTCTGTTTTAAGTGCATATTCCCCACCTTTAACTTAATTTAAGCACGTATCATTAAGGATAACAATGGCACTTCATATCTTCTGAGTATCAATGCTTGAATTATTACAGAGGTTCAACATTACCAGGATTCTTGTGGCATAGTTCTACAGAAAGATCATGAAAATAGAGACTTTATATGAGTATTCTTTACAAAATTTGAAGATGACTCATTGTTCTGGTTTCTATAATACAAAAATGTACATGTTCTTTAAAGAAAATCATTTCATAGGTGATACTTAATATTATCTATGTTTTTCTAATTATATTATAATCTTAACTTTTGTGAAAAGATATGTGATATATTATACTTACATCAATTTTCTATTATGTTTATAAATCTTTCCATGATGAAAGACTCTGGAAAAGGTATTATTTCATTTTGGAAAATTATTTTTCTTGCCTAATTTTTTACTGAACAATTTATGCTAATAAAATCATAAAATATCTACTAATAAACTTTCTATATCATAATGAATATAAGCATTCAGAAAAATGTTATTGTATATTACCATATGTCTGAAAAAATTATAGTTAGGTAAAAATAAAGGCATTTATAATGTGGTACATTTCTAACCTAGCAAAAAGTAGGGGAAAGCAGTTGTATCTGTCAGTTCACAGCTAGCTGGGACTATAGAGAATTTTCTGTCAGCAAATCCTAAATAATGAGACTGTGTCTCAAAAATTAAATTAAGAGAAATAAAGAAGTATAGAAAGATACCACGTAAAATTCAAAGTTACTAATAAAGTAAGATTAATTAATTATGTTGGCCCTATCACTAAAATATTTTCATTTATAAGAAGAATACAAGTTTTCTGTTTGTTATTCCTAAACACATACACAAAAATAAATAAATAAAAGAGAACTGCTTATTGACTTATCATTTACCACTTTTAAAATATCTGCAATTGAAATTGAAAAATTGTCTCTGATGTCACCATAATTGAGATACTCATGATACTCACTTCTAAAAAATGAATATTAAAGCATCAAGTTCAGGTGAATGAAAAAAGAAGATTTTAATGTTCAATATTCTGTGGTTCTGATATTGAATGTTATAGGCTACACATTTTAGGAATTAGTGTATGTAATTTTACATATTTACAAAACAAACTAATATTTAACAGTATATGGACACAAGTTTTTCATAAAACACTTACCTGTCATATAGGTCTCAAATAAAGACACATTCTAGAGTTTTCCAGATTCCCTGCCTTACAGTTTGTTTAGTATAGACTTTTATCAAATAATTGTTCTGGCGTTTTGTTTTCCCATTGAAGTATGATGTTTGATTTTTCAATTACTTTATCTTTGCCTGCTTAGATATAATATTTCTAAATACAGACTGCCAGCAGGTGGTCAGAAATGAATAAATTAATTTGTAGTGAGAGATACAGCATTCTGAATTTGAACATTTTGCTTTTGTCCCCAAGGACATCAGGAATAAGCTCTTCATCTCTAGTTCTCAACTTCACGGCCACAGTTTTTCATGTACTCTTGTTGCTAATCATGATCACTTCTCCAGTGTTGTTCTTGACTGGACCCTTACTGGCTTATTGGTCCTAAGATTGCAGTTGAATGCTTATTTTTGATCAGGAAACAAAGTCAGAAGGGGAACACATACTCATTTGTTCTGTAGTTTATTTCTTTGCAAGGCTTTAACCACTAATGGATCCACAAACACACACACACACACACACACACACACACATATATGTATGAATAAATCTATGCATATTTTCTAGATCTGTTGTACCACAAACTGTTTGGTAAATATGACAACAGTAATCTACTTAGGTAACATTATTTTAGAACAGGATACACTGAAATCTGTTTAATTTTAAGGCTCAAAATATGTGCTGCTATGATTCAACCAACCAAGTTTCAGAACATAAAAAATTTCATGTTCACTAAACACATTTACACTTCTGTCATTATTGTCTTAACAATTTTGTTCAAGACCCATTTGTAGGGGATTGTCATGACATGAATCATAAATTAGGTAAAGATTTGAAGTTATGCAGCAGGATATGTCCAGGTTAAACACAGACACCCCATTCTTTTACAAAATGGAATGAAACATCAGCATATTTTCATTTTTTCAGCATGTCTTGGAACCTCTCCTCAGAATGTGAAGGACAACAGTATATGCAGATGGCCTTGACTAAAATGTAGGGTTAAATGAAAAATGCATTTCATATATCTAACCTTTTAAACATTGTTGCCTAGCAATAAAATCTAGATGATTCCAGCCTTAGTATATTTAACTTTTACTTATCAAATTTACCAATCTGTAAAAGTTGCCTTCAATAGCATGGCTTTTTAAATGCTGATCTCTATCCTTTGTGAGGCTGTGTAGTGATCACAAGGTAATAAGAGACTCTCTTGTTCTAGCAGTTTCTGTGTTTTGCAGATCAACCACTGTTCACCACAAAAGTCAAGGATGCACTAGTAGCTGCTGCTTATAACTGGAAGCCAACTTCATATGGAGCATCTCTATGACTGTGTTTGTGTGTTCTATGTATGTGTGTGGTATGCATGTGTATTATTGTTCCTGTGTGTACACAGGTGTGCAGTAGCATAAGCTTCTACATATGCTTGTGTGTAGGCCAGAGGTCATTCTTGCTTTGATTGGAGACTAGGTTCACTCATTGAACCCATAGACTGCACTTTCTACTAAGCATCTGACTAGTGAGCTCTCGGAATCTGTTTTTCTCATTCTGTGCCCTGGGATTATGGTTGCTTGTGCCTAAAAGAAAGTGACTTCCAGAGTCCATTGTCAATAGGAAATGCTCTTAGAGTTCACTGGAGCTATAAAGAAGTAGGCAGCGCTGGTTGGGTGTGGTGGCACACACCTTTAATCCCAACACTTGGGAGGCAGAGGTAGATTGACCACTGAGACTTCATGGGGCAGAGGTAGATAGACCTCTGTGACTTCATTGTGTGGCAGGACACACCTTTAATCCCAATGCCTGGGAGGCAGAGACAGACTGA
>LOEQ01005349.1:88904-129788 GCA_001685075.1 Bramus lutescens
TTGTAAAATTAACCTTGGTAAGTATTCTAAATCCATGACTTATGAATTAAAAACAGCAATGGAGGGAGCTATCTATCTAAAACCTATCGTCCTTATTCAGTATGTCCTTCATAATTTCTAATGACAGATTTGAAAAGTGGCATCTTTATCACTCAGTAGCAAATATCTTGAACACTTATTCAGTTTCATATATTTCTAAAAAGCAGAATAACAGCTATATAAATCCAGCCTTAGATATCTAAAACCTATCGTTTCAGTTATGATAGTTTTTATGGACTTGAAAATTAGTTCCATGAGGATTGATACAATGCTAGGGAATAATGCAATGACTCTCTTTACGAGTCATCGTGTCGTTGAGCGAAAAGTTGTAATTGCAAACAAATGAATGGAGAAGTATTAAACCATACAAACTGCATTCACCAGGCCCCTACTGCACACGGCTTCCTGCCGCTTCAGTTTACCCATGTCTGTTAAGTTGGATAATCAACCCTCACATGCCCTTAGAGGTTTCATTTGAATTTATGGTAAACCCTCTGTTATCACATCAACTTAATTTAAAGGTCATAGTGTTGCATTTCAATATAAGTGACAGTAAGTATAACTATTGTTTGATTTTTTTTTCCCCGAGAGTACGCCTGATTTCTTCAAAGAACACTCTGAACACTCTTGATGACAGGTTGGACAAGAGTTTAATCTTTGAGGTTGAGCCTCAGACAGGTTTTTGAGAAAAAAAAATCATTGCACAATAGAACCATATAATATTGGTCTAAATAAATAACAAAAGAAAACATTTTGTTTTAAAGTTATAAACCTGAGGCACAATGTCATTTTAGTAGGTGTTCACGTAAATTTATTTTGGGGACTTTTAAAACTGTTTCATGATGGATGATTCTATGATTTTATTTTTTTTTCAGTTGGTATGTTGTTTCACCAGGGTATTTTGATTTCAGTATTGTTATAACACACTTCTAAATAAGAGACTGTGTTTCATCCAACTTTGTTAATTTTCTTTAAGATGGGTTTGCCTTTTTCTCTTTTTAAATTCTGATTACATGTAATTTTTAGGACTCTATTTGCAATTCTGTATGAAGTAACTTTCTTTATTTTATAATATTGTAGATAATTTAAAATTGTGAACATATCAGCAGTGTTGAGGAGAAATGTAACATCCTTAGTTAAGTGACAAGTTCTCAGATTTTGATGTATGCTTATAACAAATCCCTTATTTTCATTAGTTATATTTCAAATATAAAATAATTATCCATTGAACACATATTGAGTCTTTTATGCTGATATTTTTGACCCTTCTGCTCTAACTATCCTTATATAATACATATTATGCATACAGCACTTACATATTAGGAGTTGTTGCAGATAATGGCACTCATTCTAACAGAGTATCCAAGGACTAATCTATGAATATTGATAGCAAAAGAAATGATACATTGCAGCTGACCATTTTTTCCTCTTTTGGATTTTTTGGGACCCACTATGCAGCTCTCAAATAAATCACACAGGGAGTCTTATTTCTACTTATGAATGCCTGCCTTAGCTTGACTTGTTTCTAGCCAACTTTTCTTAACTTGAATGATTGCATTGATCTCTTGCCTCTGGGCTTTCATCTTTTTCTTTTTCCATATGTTGTTGTTTTCTTTCTACTTCCATGTCTGTTGTACATCTGGAGGGCTGAACCCTGAAGTCATCCTCCTTATCCTGCTCCTTAATGTCTCTTCTTTTTCTTCTTCTCTTTTTTCTCTCTGACTGCCAGTCATTCCTATTCTTTCCTCTGCTTTGCTTGGCCATTCAGCTCTTCATTCGACCAATCAGGTGTCTTAGACAAGCAGCATAACACAGCTTCATAGAGTTAAACAAATATAACATAAAATAATGCAACATACAAACATTTCATAATATAAACAATATAATATATCTTAAAATAATATTCTACACACATATTAGTAACTAAACCTCATTAACTATTATTCTAATATTATTAATCCTGGTTATATACATACATATCGCTGCATATGAATATTTCATAGTTTAAATTAAAAGAATGAACAAGTGAATGAATTTAATGCCTTCTTACATAATATCTTTTCCTAAATAATGAAGGAAAATTTGAACATTTGATTCTCAGTTTATAGCCAGGTAACTAGAACTGTCTTAGGTGTGTGCTTCTGAAACAAGATCTCTCATGAGGCTTTTTTCAACCTGTTAATAGGTATCCATGCTGTCCCATTTAAGCAGCTAACGATGATTGTATGTTTAGAGCATATCTGCATTAATTCTCATCCATGTAGAATGATCCTCTGTCCTTTACTCTAGTATCTTCATAATGATGCAAGTGGAATGGAATTTGCCTACTCGTGATTTCCAAGATTACCCCATTACGAATAATAACACAAAAGCCAGTATTTAATGCAAAAACATTGGTGGCAACACCACTTCTGCCTTATTCTATCTGTTAGAAACAAGAGACATCTCCAGAAAAAGTTCAAGTGAGTAGAGTTGCAAAAGCTTGTGAATATCAAGGATGATGATGTCACATCCTCTGTCTCCCTCTTAGAGCTAGCTGCACAGCTTCCTGCTTAATTTCTTTCAATGTCTTCTCACACACTGTTAAATAATTTTTAGGAATCTTATGCGTGTATCAGAGAAAGTGGTGTAAATCTGTCGCTCTTTTACCTTCTAAATTACAACTACGTACACAGCCTGGTGATTTGTACCTAAAAACGAATAAAGGTAAACTATCTTCCCCTTACACCTGCAGCATCATTGTTGGGACAAACATGCTTCTGGCATATAGACATGTAAGTGTGCAAAACCTGCTCCTCTTCTGTATTGTTAGAATCCATCCCACGTCAGAAATATTCCTATTCCCATCTCACCCCTTTGTACTGTTTCTTAGGTTCTATAATGATATTCCCTCCATTATATGCTGAAGACACCCACCAACCTCCTTGAGAAAAATCTTTTTCAAACTGAGAAATCTAAGAGTATACTCAGACACAATTCTCTTTTGATTAAACCTGAGTGTTGAAAATGGTATTTTTCTTGACATTCTTCAACTTCCTTTTAAACTCATAGTTTTATGGGAATTACATATTTGATATCTTCCCTAATATCATCAATTTTAGCATACTTTGATGTTTCAAACAAGGACAGAACATTTCAGGACCAACCAATAATTCTTTATTCCCTTGTAAATTCCATTCTTGAAATTTATTGTCTTCCACAGATACATCGTTATTCTAATATACATTTATATCATCTTCAATATACATTGAAAAACATATAGCATGAAGAATAGTGGGGGGGGAAATCTCCTTAATTGTTCTGAAAATCTGACCAGTGGTGTCAGCCTGTGTCTGAGATTAGAAGCTGATTTTACTGGGAGCACATGAATTATCTGCTCACCACTTCCTTTCCTCTTTCCTCCTGTCAGAGTAAATCAGCCATCTCCAATTTATAAGGCATGGAGGGATTCAAGGGTAAATATCATAAAACAGATTGTCAAGAACACTGTTAATTTAGGCAAAATGATTTATTTCAACTTTTAACAACCAGCTGGGCTCATAAGGCAAGAAATCAAATACAGATTTGTTGAAATGTTGAGCTATTAATATTAAGTGGTCTAGCCTGAAGACGAGCAGAAAAAGTCTTGTGAAGATAGCTGTGTTGATTTCAGTACAGCCAACCAGGCGACTATCCAAAGTGCAATCCGTATATCACTGGAATAATTTACATATGTGGTACCAGTAAATTCAGATTCTCAGAAGACTCTCCTTACAAGAAAATTAAATGATGCACTTTCCACCAAATAGGCTGTTTTATGGTGTAAACTAAACCAGCATTTCAGAAAGTGGAGACCCATTTCTGCTAAGCAATTTTCAACCTGTGTGTGAAACAAGATATAGCATGTACCAACCACCCCAGATGCACACAAGATCAGGAGAGTATGTAAAGTTGATCTATTAAGTGAAATTCTAATGCTACCTTGGTTTCCAAGACTTGTCAGTGATTTCTTCGAAGCAATATATTCTTTTTTTTTGGGGGGGGGTAAAGACAATTTTATTTCTTCCTTCTCATTGCTTTTGTGCATCTATTGACCAGATTTTTGAACTTTTCAAATCTCATCTGTTGATAATTAGTTACATAATTGACTTTCAGATGTATAATTAGCCTACATACTTGGGATAAATAATTATAATGAACAGCTGTAAATAATTACGCATTATTAGATTAAACTTGCTTATATTTTGTTGACAACCTTTATTTTCATAATAGCAAAATATGAAAACTGGCAATATTCTAACTATATTTATTAAAGAAGCAATATATTCTTAATATCACATCAGGAAAAGAAGAAAACACAAATTCAAAAGCTCCATGATTTAAATTTCTACAACTCTGCTTAAAGTTTTAAATAACTATTCTTTTTACATATCACGTATCTTTTGTGTTAATAATTTTGTGAGTTGGCTCAGTGGGTACAGTTATCTGCTAAGTGTGATTACTTGAGTTCAATACGAGACCACATGGTAGAAGGATATAACCAACTACTTCAAGCTGTCTTCCTACCCCCATACAAATGACAAACATACATACACACAAGAGAAAGAGAAAGAGAGAGAATAAAAAATAAACATAACAAACAAAATATCCAAAATATTCACATAAAAGATGTATATAAACTCAATATAAAGATGCAAATCAAGTATTTATCGAAAATCAATGTATTGCTTTTAAAATTTGAGATAAGTAATTTTTAAAATCTGAAAGCTCTAAATCCTGGAACTCTCCATTTTTAAAAAAAAATATATATATATATATATTAATTTGGACTGCATTTAGACTTGGGCAATGTTGTTTTACTTGTCTTGCTAATCAGCACAACTAATTAAAATTTATAATTTTGACATACATATGTTTTCACACTTTGTAGTTTTGGTAGAAAAACAAGATTTTAATAAGTTAAGAAATACAAAAACAAAACTAACAAACTAATTAACAAATGTACAAACAAATAAAATGTCATTTGTAAGGCAAGTACTTCTAGGACACCATAATTGGTCTTGGTCAACGTCAGCAATCCCAAACATATTTACAGGGCTATTGGGCAAAATAGACTGACTAGACCTGGTTTTATTGGGAATGAGGGAACATTTTTGAAATGTGATCAAACTTTTCTTACACTAGATAAAGAAATAATGTGAGCTTTGAACTGGAGAAATGTATTGGGATTCTTCTTCCATGGAAACTTCAACTTCTTTATATGTATCATTTAAAGTAGAGTAACAAGCATTTTAATTCATATATAAACATCATTCCTGCATGGAGAAAGAACATTATTGGCATAAAGGAATAATTAGTTATCTGTGACAGTTCAAAGCCCAAGGGAAATTATAGTTACGTAGATGTCAACAAGGAAGAAAGTATTTTTCCCTCAAGCCTCTAGTAGTGAAACTTCTTTGGCAGGCATAATTATCCTTTTGGTCCTATGAAAACATGAGATTCTGTTTGGGTAAAATAATATAGAGATAAAATAAGAAGAGTGGCAATAAGCATACTTATTGCTATATGGCACTTTTTTTTTCAGTCGGGAGTTCTAGTAAGAAAAAGTGTTGGGTACTATAGGAAAGAAAAGACATTTCAGTTCATTCTCATTTTTAAAACACAAAGTTAACAAAAAAACAAAAGATAGAGTTAACAGGATCTCAATTATATAGATGTTAAATTAAAGAGGAATCTCTCATGAGCATGGCTCAGGATCTCTGTTACCATTTGGAAAAAGTGAATGGGAGGTTGGATGGGGGAGGTGATGGGATGTGAGGAGTCGTGGCAGAGAGAACTGTGCTTAGAATACAAAATGAATAAAATACATATTTTTTTAAAAATATGCAAAAATTAACCAGAAAAAAATAATGCAGAAACTTTTAGTTTTTGTTATGTTTCCCCTATTTATATGATAAAATACTATGACAACAGAACTGTAGTGGTATGAGTAAGAATTTCCCCATAGGTTCATAAATGTAAATGTTTTGAAAGTTACACTTTTTGAAAGGATTTAAAGGAGTAGCCTCGTTGGGGCAAGTGTGTGTAGATGGAAGCTTCTGTCTCACCCAGTCTCACAGCCATTCAGTCCCAAAGAATCACATAGAAATTTATATTATAAACTGTTTGTTTGGACTATTAGCTTAGACTTATTATTAACTAGCTCTTACAGCATAAAATAACCCATAATTCTTTTTTATGTTTAGCCACGTGTCTTGGTACATTCTCTCAATAAGGCATTCTCATCTTGCTTCCTCTGTGTCTGGATGAGGACTGCTCTCTGCCTTTCCTCGCCCTAGAATTCTCCTAGTCTGGTTGCTCCACTTCAATTCCTGCCTGGCTGCTGGCCTATCAGCATTTTATTAAATTCATGCAAGTGACAAATCTTTACAGTGTACAAGAACATTATCCCACAGCAAGTGTGGGCTTTCTGGAAGAAATATTACTGGGAGTAGGCTTTGAGGTTTTAGAAGTCCAAATCTTCCCAATGGCTCTTTCTCTTCCCTGGGCATGCAAATCTACTTTTAGACTTCTCAGAGAAGGATCTCCAGCACTATGTCTTCCTGCCATGCTGATAATGAACTAAACCTCCGATCCAGAAACCAAGCCCCAACTAAATGCTTTTTCTTATTAAAATTGTCATAATCATTGTGTTTCTTGATAGCAATAGAATACTGACTATGACAAGATAATGGAAGAAAAAATGTTATATTCTGGCTTACAGTTCAAGTTACAACATGGTATAGGAAACTCAGTGAACTGGTCCTAAAAAATTACATAGAATATCAGAAGAAGGCAATGCATACATGCATGATAGTTCTCAGCTAGCATTTTCTAATCATATAGACTCCAAGATCTCGTATATAGGTAATAAAGACAGCCCTAGTTAACTTGTTTTTTCTATTTTAATCAAGTTAATTAAGATAATCCTGAGTATACTTGTCCATAGACTTCCCTTAACTCGAGCATCCTTTGTGTGTAGTTGAGGAAGCATACCTCCTAGAAAACTGACTGGACTGAGAGTGGGAGAAACTGCATAGGTCTAAACTAAGCCCTCTAAATGGGGGTGACGGTTGTGTGGATGGGAGAGTATGTGGGGCCTCTGGCAGTGGGACCAGGATTTATATCTAGTGATTGAACTGGCTTTTTGGAGCCTATTCTCTTGGAGCGATATCATGCTCAACCTAGATACAGGGAAGAGGTTCTTGGTCCTGCTTCAGAATGATGTGCCAGACTTTGCTGACTCCCCACGGGAAGCCTTAACTTCACCAAGCTATGGATGTGGTTTGGGGTACATAGATGGGGGGCAGAAGGAGGAAGGGAAAACTGAGATTGGCATATAACATGAGAAAATTCTTTTAAAATATAAACAAAATCTTTTCTATTCTCTTTCTTCCTTTTTATCATTACATGATGGGTTGAACCAGTGACATGTACAAGCACATACTCTCACTGAGCTATAGCACTAAAACTTATAAAAGAGATTAACAGTGGATGCAAGATTTTTCTTTGTTAAGTTTAAATTCCACAGCTGATCATCTAAAACAGCATGATGAATAAGAACATGGTTTATCAAAGGCAGATCTATGAAGCCTAAGTCATTGTCAAGTTATTAGAGTGCCTCCGTTTCTCACCACAGCAACTATGGCCACATATTAAATTTCAGTTTTATTCTGGGTAGCAAATGTAGGTTCTTTAGAAATATGAGGAACTCAGCCATCATTCTCCTAACTTTTTAAAGATTTAAAAAAAACTTCTATCTTCTCTGAAAGTGCAAAGAAGCTAAGTCTAGTTTTCTTCTGTTCTATTTATTTTAAAAATATTATATAAGAATTTCTTCCATGGATACAGTGTGTTTTGATCAAACCCACCACCATAAACTCCACTAAATGTCCTTTTCTGGTCTCCCTCACTATTTTTCCCCAATTTCATGTGTCATATTTTAAAATCCTCTTAGTCCACGTATTGTTTTCTATATGTACGTTGCTGTAGTACTGTCTATTACAACATAGTTAGACTCTCTTATTTCCTATCCTTAAAGAAAACAGACAGCTTTCCCTAGCAGTCATCAGATGCTAATAGCTCCTCATTCAGGGATGACAGTTCATGACCACCTTCATGCTTTATACTAGAAATTTGTCTGGCTAAAGCTTGGGCAATTCTCATGCATTTAATGCAATTGCTATGAGGTCATGCATGTAACTAGCCTGTTGTGTCCAAAACACTCTGCTTTGCTGTAGTTACCCACTGCCTTTGGCTCTAAAACATCTTTCTCCTCCTTCTTCTGAAATGACTCCTAAATAGTTGGAAGAGGTCTAGTATAATACAGATGTTTCGCTTATGAAAGGGCACTCAGTCTCATATTCTCAAAATGTTGACTGCCTTAGGGATTATGTCATTGTGAAGGAACACCATAACCATAGGAACTCTTATAAAGGGAAACTTTTAATTTTGGTTGACTTACTGAAGGGAAGGAAATAGAGAATGAGATAGAAAGGGTTTTTTTATTTTTTCCTATTTTTATTACTTTAAAAAATATCAATCCAAATTTCTCTCTTTGCTCCTCCCACTCCCTCCACACACTCTTCCACCCCACCCCCTCCAATCCTAACAAAGGGCAATGCACCCCAACTGTGAAAAGTCCAAGGCCCTCCCTACTATATCTAGATTGAGCAAGGTATACATCCAAAGATAATAGGATCCCAAGAAGCCGGTTCATGCAGTAGAGACAAATCCTAGTGTCACTATCGGTGGCTGGTCAGTCTGCCACAACTGTCAACCACCTTCAGAGGGAGTAATTTGTTCCCATGCTCATTCACTCCCAGTCCAGTTGGAGTTGTTGAGCTACCATTAGCTCAGCAAACTGTCTCAGTGGTTGAACCTCTCATAGTCTTGAATTCCTTGCTCATATTCTCACTCCTTCCACTCTTCGACTGGATCTTGGGAGCTCAGTCCAGTGCTCCAATGTGGGTCATTGCCTCTGTTCCCCTCTATTGTTGGACGAAGGTTTGATAGTGATATTTAAAATAGTCATCAGTCTGACTACAGGGTAAGTCCAGTTCAGACACTCTCTCCTCTATTGTTTAGGGTCTTAGCTGGGGTCATCCCTGTGAGTTCTTGGGCATTTTTCTAGAGCCAGGATTCTCTTGCTAATCTCATAATGGCTCCTTCAATCAAGATATCTCTTTCCACACTCTCATATCTGTCCTTCCTCCATCTGGACTATCCAATTCCCTTATGTTCTCATTCATATATGTGTGTGTGTGTGTGTGTATATATNATATGAATACAATAACAATTAGTAAAAAAATGAGGCCATGAATTTGAAGAAGAGGGAAGAAGCAAGAAATGTTATAACTCAAAATTAAAATTAAAACTAAAAAATGCATTAATACAAACATTCAACAAATTGAACTAAATTGTCATTGTCATAACAAAGAGTATCTGAATAGATACTGAAATTCTTAAACAAAGGTTGTAAAGTATTTACCACCCAGGAAAATCCCAAGAAAATGATGTCAGGAAACTGTTCTTCCTAATAAAGCTACTTATCATAGCCATATATTACTGGTAAAAAGCCCTAGCAAATGAAGCATTTGAATACTCTATGTAAGAATCAGTGCAGCATCTCTGTGGACAGGTGGTTTATGTCAAAGGTGGCAGCAGAGTACAATAAAGGCAGTCCCTGAGGAACAATGCCATGCTCACTGTAACTAGCAATAGTAAATAGAAATATATGGGCTTTTTCTTCATGGGAGGATGTATTTGAAAGGATTCCTTATATATAGTCAGGATATTTTACCAGGAAATAAAGCTGGAATGTATCAAGTTCAAGACCAGAGGGAACTGGGAATATTTTCAGTTGTATTCCACAGAGTAGTTCGTTGACTATGGTTGTACAGAATAAAATATAGAAAGAAAACAGTGAATGCCCTTTGTATGGCAAGTGACAAAAAAGCATATTTACAGTGGGAATTACTATTGTATTAGAAGAAAGTGACTTTCCTTTTATGGTTGCAATCTTTAAAATGAAAGAAAGATACTTGCCTGTAGGTCCAATGTAAGATTTTTACCTTATTTTGAAAGACAAAAAGGATACAAAATCTGATTAATTTTTGTTATATTGGGAATACATATAGTTATATTATTGTTATCCAAATTTCTAAAAAAATACATCCATAGAAAAAGGAATAATGTTAAAAAAACACTCAAATCCAAAAGCAAGAATGTAATTAAACTACAAATCAAATGTATGTATACTCTTGCTACCACTATTCATTCCTTTGATACATTAGTATATGTGTTCAGTCAAAAAAAGTATTTAATTCATCATTACCTATCTAAAATTAACTTAATCTATGGTGTGCTGTGCACTTAAATGTTTCTTCAACTGTTGATTTTATTTAAAAAATAGAACATTGATATAATGACATTTCAAGACAAGTGGAGCCTTTCTTAAGGAACACAAATAAATTAAAATTGCATTGAATAATTTTACCCAACCACTTTAAGAAAATAAAATATCAATTTCTTATTTTCTCAGAATACCCTCAATGTTAAACATATTTTCAACTATTTAGAAAAAAATGCCATATTTCTAAAACTTTAAGTATTTTGACATTTAAGTACAAAAAGAAAAAAAGCAATCAGAACAAAACCAACGACAACAGTGAAGTACATCAGATGACGTGTGGTGAATCCTGACAATGTAAATCAATTTGGTCAGTAAAATACAAAATGAAAAGGAGAAAGGTATAGAGACATGATTGGGTGGGTCTGCCTCTCTTACTACTACTGTAATTCAGGTTAAAACCATTACCCAGAAATTCCCGGTTTCCCTGGCTTTGGGGTCACTTATTTTATAGTCAGACCTTATAAAAAGGCAAACCTCCCTCAGCAGGAGCGCACCTCTGCAACAAGACTGTCATCAGCAGGAAAGTGAGTGGTGGGAAAAGCGCTTAATTCAACACAAGGTCTCAGGTTGAAAACACACTTACCCACTCCAGAAGCGGCTGATGCATAACGAGTGCCCTTTCCCATGATCTCTATTTTTCACTCCTCTTCCTCTGCCCTGGCTCCCTGTCCATCTCTTTGATGATTTCCCCTGCTTCTCGCCCCTGTCTTATCTCTTACTCTCTCAAAAAGACTGAAATGGGCAGGCTTACTGGGGAAAGCATAATCTACCTTAGGTTGTCCTCTAAAAGCCACCAAATTCCAGGGTTTAGATTGTATACAGAAAAGCAATCAAACACATCAAGCAGAAACACCCCTCCCTGGGAGTGAATAGGCCTCTACAAACAGCATGCTCCACTTACTGGACCAGAAAAGGCTGTGAAAACAGAGCCAATGCTAAAAGAGCCTGCTGTGTATCCCTGAAAGGATGGCTATTTCTATATGGAGAAATACTATCCCTGTGAAAATGTGTGTTTATTTATGCACATACACTAGTTGTAAGATGCTATAGACCTGATTTCCTACCATCTATGAAACCTTCATTCTTAAAACTAGAGAAACAACCTGAATCACAGTGTACATCACTTTCTTTTTTATAATTCCAGAGCAATTTGATTCAACTGAAAATTTTGATTCTCATTAAAAATAGCCTATGCTGTATGAGCAGGACTTTTATATCATCTTAATTATTCCCATATTTCATTCAGTGACCTTAAGCTCTTTACATCATGTAACCTTCGTGATTATCCTCTAAAACAACTTTCATTCATCCTAACAAAATCTTATCAAGAATAATATTTTCAATTTTTTAAAAAATTATTTCATTATCTGTTACTTTTTCTTTTTTACTATTAATTCACACTTTTACTTAGATGACAAACTCCTTGTTTAAGACTATTTAACATATCTCATTGATATTGATATATTTAATTGTTTGTATATTTTGAGTGTCTTTAAAATTGGGTCAAAACTGGAAATATAATTCAGCAGATGAGGTGCTTGCTGAACTGCCTGAGTTCTGAGTTTTATAGGACCCACATGGATAAAGAGAAAACGAAATCCTGAAAATTGTACCACAGTGCCACACGCACACACACACACTTTTAAATTAAATATATGTGTGCTACTCTACATATTTGTATTACATTACATGCTTCATTATATATGTATATATGTAATAAGAAAAAATATATATATATATGTTACATTAGTTTGCTGTAACCTTACTATCTAAAAGCAAATTATAGTTTTAAAAAGGCAAATATTTACTGAACTTGGAGAATCAACATAGTGAAGTAAAAGGAGCAAAAATAAATCAACAAATCTTCAAATATATTGTTGTTTACTCTCATTTCTTTCAATAACAGAGGTTTTAATAGGCAAAAGTTTAGTATATAAGCAGTGTCATTAAACTGGGAGAAATTAATGATGTATCCTGACATTTTTTAGTAAAGTGAGCACCTGATATCTACAGAGGATAATTCTGTAACTACAGTCTGTTATGAGGTATTGCATGGTGGCCATGTGAGTCTTCACAGTGATGGTAATTTTAGCTTTCTGCATACAGTTCTGATACTCACTGCTGTCAAAATGCTTTTACTTAAGCTTCAAATTGTAAATGATATTTGGGACTGTCTCAGAGCTCTTCCATTTCTGACAACTGATTTTGAGAAATATACTTAGGATGTAACCACCTACTTCAGAAGGATGGAGAGAGGTGCTCCATAAACCATAAAACATTTAAAACAGAGATTACACTAGGCTGCATGTGGGATGACTTTAACTTTTGTATTCTATGAGAAAGCATTTTTCTAACCTCTTAGAGAATAAAAATGGGTTGACTGATATTTAAAAATTCTCCTTGCTTGATTTCACCCTTTGTTATTAGAGCTTGTCTTAACAACATATACAATAGTTCATGAGTCTAAGCAAATATCTCTCTGCTGTTTGTTTTATGACAGACTACACTGCCACAGAAAATAACGTTTCTTAAAAAGAATGTGATAGGAATATTTTCTCCATTATAGAAATTTTTATTGTAAGAGTTGTAAAGTATAATAAAGTCAAAGTTCATCGCAGTCTTCATTGAACATTTAATAATCACAGTTATGATATGTGCTTTATTATACAAGGCATTCAACATATACCTCTAATTATGCATACATAATTATATTTTAGAAACTTTTATAACTTATTTTAATTTAGTTGTTTAAACATTTTATAACTTATTTTAATTTATTTGTTTAAACATTAAATATCTTAGTTAGGGATTCTATTGCTGTCAAGTGACACCATGACCATGTAAACTCTTATAGTGAAAACATGTAATTGGGGTGGCTTACAGTTTCAGAGGTTTAGTACATTATCATCATGGCAAGACATAGTGACATACAGGCAGACATGGTGTTGGAGAAGGAGCTGAAACTTCTACATCTCGATCTGCTGACAAGAGGAAGTGAATTGTGTCACTGGGTGCAACTTAAGCATATGAGACCTCAAAACCCACCCCTATAGGGACACACTTCCTCCAGCAAGGCCATACCTACTTCAACACAGCCCCATGTAATATTGATACTCCTTTTGGGAATCCATTTTTTGTCAAACCACCATTAAATTTGGTGGTACATACAGTGAAACATTTTTTTACTAACTGCTAACCAAACATATTATTAGAACTATGATTTGGCTGAGTAATAAATACTGTTTCCAGCAAAGAAAAGATCTTGGGAACTCTGCAATTCTGGTGAATCTTTCTTTTATGTCTTTAGACCTCTCTTGAAGTCTTTAAAATGATTTCATTCTTTCTTCTTTACACTTACTGCACTCATTAAAATAGGACACTGGAAAGTTCTGTTCATGTCTACTTGGAATTTTGTAGTCCTCCTGTGTCGAAACATCCACTCAGTTTCAAATACTGGGTCAATATAGTGCTGTTATTACATGGACTGTTTTTTTTTCTTTATTCTCTTATACATTTTATACTTCTTCTATACCCATCATTCATAAGTCTATCACTGTGTTTGTCACTTGTGTAAAGTATTTCATAAATGTATATGATATATCTTGGTCATATTCACATGGTACTACCTCCCTTAAGGTACACCCAGGCACCCAAACATATCTTCCAGATTCCTTGAAACTTCATGCAATTTTTAACAACCCAGTAAAACTAATTAGTGCTTCTCTAATTATAGGGAGCCTTTCTTGATTCCATCTAGCATGTATTTACTGATTTGAATTGTGATTTATATTTCCTTTGATATTTTCCAATGAATGACACATTATTTATTGTAAAATATATTCATAGTTGATATATCCTAGACCCAAATTCTACTTCAAATTCAAGTCTGTAATTCAACAAAATTGTTTTCCACTAGTAACTATTTTACTGATTATTTGCCTGTTCTCAAAAATCAAACTCTACTAAATAATTACCTTGATTTTACACTTTTAATAATAGTAGTAGTTATAGTCAATTATAATATAATAAATTTTGACATAGGAGAAGTTAGAATTTATATAAAAGAATATGAAATTTAGACTGAAGAAACAAGTATATTTTGTATTCTGTTTAAACTTCAAATAAGGAGCTATGAATAATTGAATAAATTATATATACAAATGATAATATCATGTCCTGCATAATGACCTCTCAACAGATGGAGACATTTTTCAAAACAACTTCTGATATTATTATGACTATTTAATGAGACTTTAAACATCAACAGGTTCCTTAATTACTTAATACGTTATGTTAAGAGTTGTTTTTAGTAAAGGTATGCGGAATTTCCTTTCATAAGACTATGGATAAAACAAAATAAAATATCTCTAAATATGTACAGATAAAACAAAATGTAATTTTATATTTATATTTTATTTTTAAAAGTACACTGACTTTGATTTGTTTGAAAATAGGTTCTGTATGTGATTAAAAGAGAATTCATTAGCATAGTATTAATATTTACCAACACACATACATATTCTTCCTAAGGGATCATGCTTTATCATGCTGAGAAATCTAGATACGATCATGTTTTAGTATTTATGAATGGATATGAAATTTGCATTGCTGCTGTTTGCTGCCGCTTTGAATTTTGCTTTGTATGTTAGGCCACCTACACAAAGCACTTTTTTTTTGCCTAAATAGTGAGAATATTCAAAATACTTTGTATTCTCATGCCTCAAATCAGATCCTAAAACAATTTTATCAGATTTACAAGTCTTTTATTTCCTTGTCTCCCTAGACACAGTATTCAGAAGTTTCTAGGACATTGTCTTCAATAGAAAAGTCATATTTGAAATAACTGAACATAGCATCTTTTCTCATAGAATTGAGTTCCACTTCAGTTAATTTGTTTTTAGTCATAATTTGAAAATGTACTTATTATTTATAACTTCAACACAGGTATAATTTTGTTGCTAAGCATTTTTTTCCTATAACAATATTTCTGAATGAATGTTTCCCTGTAATTAGGGAGGCTATAAAATTTTATTTAATTAAATCTAATCTACTTGATATTTGGTAGCATTTTTTAGATTATGTAATGTTATGTGACATCACATAGAGTTCACTTCTTCAAATGTTAATTGCCATTATGTATCACCTATTAGTTACTTTTAAGTATAATAAGCTCTCCAGAATGGTAAGTTATAGTGGCTATAAAGAGTGTCTTATTGAGGAACAGTTCCATCCTAAAATGGGCTTAAAGTGTTCTAAATGTTATATATGACTTTCATGCATCTAAAATGAAAACCATGGGTTATTTGATCAAACATATTTATTTGCTATATTAGGCCTCCAAATCACATACAACAAACAGAGAAATAATAGATTACGCAGAAAGATCTGTTGGCAATTAAGAACTACAAAATATTTTTGTGTGTTGTATAATTTCACTATTGATATGGTGCATTGTAGCTACAAATATTCTCCACCTCACTGGTCCCCCTGGACTAGGTTTTCTCTATCTGCCTGTTTTCAAAGTCACTTACAAAATAACCACTCTGAGGCTTAATATTATTTACATACTTTTTGGCCTATTAGTACAGGCTTTTCTTATCAACTTACTTTTACATCTTAAACTAACCTATTTCTGTTATTTTCTATGTTACCATGAGGCTCATGGTTTGTTGCCTCATATCTTGCTTCTTGGACTGGTGCATGGTGTCTGCCTGACTCTGTCTTCCTTTTCCCTGCGTTCAGTTTAGTTTTTCCACCTAGTTATATTCTGCTGTGCGGTAGAAATTTCTACAACCAGTAGCCTTTAAGTTCCCCTCCCACATGGGCGTGGCCTCTTATACTATAAATGCTGATGTAAGCACTTGGTCACCCTCTTTTCTGGCTGTGGGATTCGGCTACTGTTCCCCATTCAAGCAGAGGACTATGATCTGAGTCTACCACTAAATAAATAACCCTTTATTGTACTCAATTTTGAGCTAGTGGGGGTTTCTTTTTAGCGTCCTTCTTCTTTGCTCTGCCATAGGCCAAAGCAGCACCTTTATAAATCAATGATAATGAAACACATTCACAGCATATAGAGGGGAAGCCCACATCAGTCTAACAGTTGGGGAAGAAGGATAAGTAAAGAAAATATTATAATAAATTATCTCCAAAATAAAAAAAAAAGATTGAAATAGAGCTGTCTTTTCCCCACTTCAACAAGAGTAGAGGCTGACTATGGGAGAAACAGATGGCACTTGAGCTTCAGGAGATTGGCTCACCAAAGCAGAAGGCACTAATTGGTGAATCTCAGATATGCAATGCCCTCAGGATCTTGGACTCTGTCTCTTGCTACTGCTGTGCCTTTAGATGATTGCCACTGACATTTTTCTCTGGTATCTGGCCTGGTGTGAATGGGTGTGTGGTGATTGCCCCTGCCTTTTATAAAGTGTGATCATCTCGTGTAAATATCACACTCTACTAGCCAATTTTACCTGTAGATTATTACGAAGATGTTTTCCTCTTCAGCTGTACTGTGCAAGTGAAGTAATTGTTTTTTTTTATAATCATAGAGCTAATTTAAATAGTATTTTGATGATTAGGGTTTTTTTAAAATAAATATAGTAAAGGGTTATGACAGAGGTCTGTTTAATGAAAAAAATTATATACGTAAAGGCAGGATAAAGAAGAGACTGTAGATCATAAAAGACAAGAATAAGGAAGTGTCATGCAGCTAGGACTTAGGAGCTTTTCTTGAAGAAACATATAGTCTATAGTTTAGGTTCATGATTAAGGATAACAACTGGGTCCTCATACTTGGATAGCTGAAGTTTTTTTTTTTTTAATCTTAATGCTGAAACATGTGTTCATGGGTTTCTGTGTGCACCATAGCTAAAACAAAAGCTGTAAATGATGATTTATGGTTAAGTTAAGATGTTCTTGTTAATAGCTTTGAGAAAATATTGGGGGAAATTTTAAAATTTTGAAAGACACACTTTTAATAGTTGAATGAGAGACTGATTAAGGTCAGAAAACAAGAACAATGGTAACCTGACTATTGCTGGCTGAAGTACCTTTCTTGCAAGGATAGTTTGGTGATCAAAGGTGATGATTAGTTCCTAGTGTCCATCTCTACCCTCACCTTCCTGATTAAAAAAAAACCTGTCGACGAATGGGTTTTCACACTGAGAATTTAAGGTAGAAATCACTGAATGATTTTCATATATAAAAGTTTAGATTTGTGATTCTTTTAAGTTTTTTATAAGATTACCCTTTGAGATAAATAATAAAGTCATTGATCTTTCCTTTGCAATCACAAAAGGCAGCCTGCTAGTAAAGGAACTACCTGAAAAAATATCTTGTTTGGTTGCTTAAACTCTGTTACTCTTTAACAAGTTGCTTAAATATGAATGTATGTAGGTTCTTGTGATAATAATTTGCTTTTCCCTGTAATATTTAAAATGTTGAATCACACAAAGAAATAGGAAGAATTTTTTTTACTTATATACATTGTAATCATTCACTTAAACTAGAATGTAACCACAGTGTAATTTTTACATTGCTTGAAAGATCTTGTTGAGATATATGAGCTGTAAAGGAAAAAAATAAAGATAGAGAGATCTTGAAGGTATGTGTGTGAGTTCTTCCATTTTTCACCAGCCCCAGAGAATTAAGTTTTAGTCCCTCAAATAGAAAAATGAATTAAGTGATCATTTGATTGATTCTCTGCTTCTCCTTTTCCTAAGCTGCTGAAAACTTGTTCTTACAGCATCAAGAGTTGACCTTGGTAACAATAGTGAGGTAGCACTATTTCACCCTTGGGATCCTTCAAGCTAACTTGTTGAATGCTATGACTAAACATTTTCTCAGCTTATGTAATAAAATGAAAATATCTCTGAATACATAACATGCTCCCCTTTAATTGTATCTCTGATAATGGGCTAAGAGCTAAATCATAGATCACTGTAGAATTCTGTTAAATTAATCAAATATCCAAAATCTTATATGTGTACGAAAGAACCACAAACAGTTTATATTGATAAAGTTTCAAATATATATCATTATGTTGAGAAGAATCTGAAGGAAATATTAGAGAGTAATTTTAAAGATTCAGTGTCCTTATTCAGGGAAAATGTTCTTCAAAATAAACAAAGTTATTTACTGTGTTAGTTAATTATTTCCCATTAGTTCTGTAAAGCATTAATATAGATACACTAACTTGCAGGAGAATTTTACAGTATGTTCACTTTGCAAAATAATAGAACATTTTCAGGGCTGGGGCTTACAGGATCCCCAGTCATTGGTGCTTGCCTGAATTTTCAATAACAAGAGTGTGTTTTATCATATGGAATTGGCCATAAATTCAATCAGAAAGTGGTTACCCTTATAACAACCATGCCACTATTATAGCAAGGACATCTAGCTTGGTTGTCACAGTAGTTTATAGAGTCCATCGCTCAGTAAGAAAATTGCTGATTTTTCTTCCAGAGCCATCTGTATAAGACCTTCTAGCGATAGTAATACTTTTAAATATATCTAGAATTTTCCATGGAGAAGTCTTGTGTCTTCTCATTAGTTTTATTTCCATTTGTTTTATTTTTATGTTATTGTAATTCAATTCTTTAATTTGTCTTTGTAATTGTTAATGGTATAAAATAGTTTCTATTTTAAGGTTTATTTTATTTTAACTTCCTGTGTGTGGACCTGTGTATGTGTATTCTCCTATGAGTACTACATACAGATGTCATAACAATGTGTTGGGTTCTCTGGAACCAGAAATACAAGTAGCTATAAACCACCCTATGTGGGTACTGGAAACTGAACTCAGGCTACTTACAATAGCAGCAAGCACTTTGAATACTAAGCAACCTCTCCAGCCCATAGAGTAGATTTTCTGGTATACTAAATATTAATCAAGTGAACTTGCTGGCAACACTTACAATTGTTTTGATTTTCTATTTATGAAATAATGTGAAATTCAAATGGTAAAAGATTTTTTTTTTAGTA
Organism: Bramus lutescens; assembly: GCA_001685075.1. Lineage (NCBI taxonomy): Eukaryota > Metazoa > Chordata > Mammalia > Rodentia > Cricetidae > Bramus > Bramus lutescens. The sequence continues at coordinate 108,361 of LOEQ01005349.1, forward strand.
TTTAAAGCTTATGTTTCAATATTTATATGAGTGAAATATGTAAGTCTTAAGGGAAATTATAAACACCTGGCAATAATTATTAACACTACATTTTCTTATTTTCATTTGTAATGATATTAACTGATAATTCCCACTTTAAAAAATCTCACCACAGGGCCTACTTGTATGTATATGATTGTTAATGTGTCTTTAATTTTCATTTCAGTAATGTTTATTATGGAATTGTGCTACATTCATATTATGTAGGGTTAGATTTTTGATGTTATATTTTAACTTAAATTTACTAATCTCAACCATATTTTTCCTTCTTTTGTTTATCCTTCATCCTTTTTTCTTTATCCTTTTTGCAATTTTCTTTTATCTGATAAGAATCTATGACGAAAACTCCAAGATACCATCTAAGATTCTCTGCTTGTAGATTTTTACATAACTTCAAGGGTTAAACAAAATATTAAGACAGTGTTGCTGAATGGTGTTTGAAGTAGCTATTACCTGCAAGAGTAAGAACCTTCTCTGCTGATAGATGAGCACAGTACTCTTCCGAGTTAGCTGTTTATCGTTTAGCAACCTATGGCTGCTGGGAATGATTTTTTTCCTACAACACAGAGTAGATTCTGTATTTTACAAAATTTTTTAGCAGTTTTAGCTTTTAACAAGGTGTGTTTATTGCTATTTCAAAACAAACCCAACTTTATAGGAACTCTAGAGTCAGAACTGTTTAACAGTTGCAACAAAACTTTTGTGTAGGTATAGAGTATAGGAAAATTATCTGAGCATGTGCAGTTTCAGCATGAGGTTTATGGCCAGGGGAAGAATGATAAAAATAAAAGAGCGGCAACCAAAAGAAATACAAGCAAAGTCCAGCAGAGTCTAAAAAGATTATGTTTATGTGTTATTCCTATGGATCCTTTTAGGGTAGAGTGACATGGATTAGAACCATCCTGATATGCAATCATTCTTCACCAATTGTTTCTCCAACTCATCCTGAGATGCAGCTGTGGCATTGGCATACTTGCCCCATTCAGATGAGCCTGATGAGTGGATTTGTACACTTAGAACTAGACCACCAGCAATTGGGAAGAAAGTATTATCTTGCTTCTATGTCTACCACTCAGTTATCTCAATGTTTCTATTAGGCTCTGGGCTATATCACTCCATCCACTGTCTGCTTACGTTGTCTACCGATATTTACTTCTTCTTGCACTTCTTTGTTGAATTCTTAATCTGGCCTTGAAATCTAACAAGAGGTTTAGTGCATCATTTGATTTTCTATCAGTTTTCCCTAGAAACTGCAGGTTAATATAAATCTTGCCACATTTGCTTTTGAATGACATCGATAGCCATTTATTTGCTTTAATGTTTTTCACAAGTATGTTTTACACGTAAGTATAAATCATCCAAATCTGTCAGACCCTCTTCAAGCAAGCAAAAAAAAAAATCACAGTAGGAGTCTGCAAGAGCACTATAAGTGTTACACTTCTTAGGTTAATTAAGGTTTGTAAGAAAACTGTGTCATGCTGAATTAACTTTTTCTTAAAACTTAGCAGATGCAATCAGCTGAGTACCAAATATACTCCTGTATTTCCATTTCTCTCAATAGTGACTGGCTTTCCTCCATGGTCTTCCAATATAGGATACTGATAAAGACCTCAACCAGTGATGACTAAGGGTCATGTAAGGCACACACACACAAACTTTAAAAATCAACTCCCCTTGTATTGTGTCAGGAAACTGTCTAAAGTAGGGATAGGAAGTCATAGGGAACAATTTGCTATTTCCACAACACCCTTACTGATTAATCCATCCCACAACCCACAGCCTCATGATTGAGACTTTGAGAGACTCATTGCTTCATGATTTAAAAATATTTTTCCTATTCCAGCAGTCCTGGGTGGGAGTATTTCTTAATCATTATAGAATCCTGTAATGAATGAGCCTAGGTTGCATGTGTAACATCCCACAACCAAGGACACACAACTGCTGACCCAGTTTTCTTACAAACCTTAAGTGCCACTTTCAAAAAATTCAGTACATTCTCTAGATTATTATGCTATTGGAAATATTCTTATACTTTCATTAGAGACATATGAAGGAGGCATGGTACTACATACACTGTATAGAAGACAGCCATACTAGAATTCCTTACAAGAAAACTACCTTCAAAAATGGCTCCATGTTTGTCACATGTCTTATTGTGCACTGTAGATACCAAGCAGCCATATCTCTGTAAACTGCCCTGTATTCTGTCAATTCCTGTTTGAATGCCCGTTCTGCTTTATGACTTTATTAGGATTATGTGTGCATATATCTGTTCTCCCCAAGACTAGCACTAATGACAGGCCTTACAGGAGTGTGTGTGGCACAATGTCAGGTACATCAACACGAAGGCTACCTCAGTATCAGTGATAATTCATGCAATCAGCATCATTATTATGTTACCCATTATGTAGGTAACTCTTTGGCAATCTGTTTCTCCCTAACAATAGTGTGCTTTTTCTATAATTCTGAAGCGAGGCTGTGTGAATCTTGTAATTTCCTGAGTATCCCTATACTTGTGAGTTTCATGAGCTTCCTGAGGCTTGTAATTTACCTTCTTATCCCCAGTATAAGAAACCTCCATCCTTCCTAAAATACAGAGTATTTTAATTTGGAGGAAAAACAGCAGGTTCTTCATTTAGAATGTTTTCAGTTTGTTAAATGTAAACTCTAAATGCAAAGTACAACACACACACACACACATACACACACACACTGAATCCTAATTCATGATCTTGAAAATACAACCAGTAATGCCATTTTCAGTTATGAATTACCTTGATATTGTCACCAATTTGGGGTAATATATCATTTGCTCCTTTTTAAATGGTGGATCTGTGAATTTTGCTTTAAAACAGTTGTTAAGCTCTATTTTTAAAATACCTATTTATGAAATATCATCCTTTTCATTTCTTCTTCTCAGTTATGATACAATGGTGCGGGACAATTATATATTCTGTCAATTATATTTTAAACAAACACTGATTGGCCGATTGCAAGGCAGGAAGTATGGGCGGGAAAATAAGATAGGAAGTAGAGGTGGGGCAATGAGAACAGGAATATTCTGGGAAGAAGGAAGCTCTCTTCCCAGTCCTGCCCAGATCACCAACGAAGCAGGATGTGACATACCCCGCTGAAAACGGTACCTAACCATGTGGCTCACAAAGATATGAATAATGGGTGAATATAATTTATAAGAGCTAATACAAAGCCTGAGCTAATGGGCCAATCAGTTTATATCTAATGTAGACACTGTGTGATTTTTCTCTGGGACTTACTGGCTGCGGGAAATGGGCAGGACAGAAACCTCAACAAGCAAGTCCTAATGTTATAATACAATACAGAGAAATCATTTAGAAACTAAAGACAGACGCAGGTAGACATTGGCCATATGTGATCCTGAGAAGACATGTAAAATACTCAATTGTGTTGCAAAAGAAGAGTGAAAGTGTGGGGGAGTCATGCAGCATCTTACAAGGTGAAACACATCTTTATGTGGTGGCATGGGTCTCAAAATAAAAGGGTAAAATATGACAAATACCTTCTATTATAGTTAGTGTTTCAGATGAAACGGTATATTTTATACCCCACAATATTCTCAAAACATTTTATATGTGTTATTTTTGTTCAAATGGAGTTTGATAGTTTTATTGGCAATTTGATTTATAGATATAGTAAAGAAATTGATTTATTAATGAAGTCATCACAAGTTTAACTTAACCTAGATATTAGCCTATCATTTATAATTTAGCTATTTTCATATTCAGAAAACTTCCTATTTTTTACAATAAAGAAACTGACCTTTGTCTTTAATATAAAGGTGTTAAAATGTATTTTCTCTTTCTAGGGATAACATTACACATATTTCAAATTTTCCATCTTCTAATAGTCACACTTTTTCATAGTTTTCTTTGATTTACTTGACCTCGCCTTAGTAGCTTTCATTTTTTTCTAATTTAGTCTTTAACATTCTTAAACATGTAGGCATGATATGCAGGAGGATTTGATTTCTGTTCTTTGCTCTCCTGTGGACACCATCTAATACTATATATATTTAGTCAGCATATTTTAGGAATATAGATCTCAAATTATTTTCCTTACATCTTAATTAAGTTATTTATAATATTTCTCAGAAATGTTGCCATACAAAAGCAAAGCATGCTAGAGTATTGCAGATGTATGCTTTCAATGTAAACCATGCAAAAATTCCCATACGATGATTTTCGTTTTACATATTTCCCCAAAAAGGAATGTGGCAAAGTATATAGTTCAATGTGGTTTTCTAGGAGGAATGTTGAATTTTGTTTATATTTCAGCTACAGTTGTATGTGGGTTCTACTTATGTTTTTCTTGCAATGACACTACTGAAAGGTGTCTATGAGATGGGTTGTTGTTTTGCTTTGTTTTCCAAGGATTCTAGGCCATAAGGTTATTCTTTGATATTCTATTGAAATCTTTCTAACTGGTTGAAGTTTCTAAATTGTGCAAAGCTTCAAAACATAGGCAGTAGCACAACCTTCCTCTGTTTGAAAAAAATAGAGTGCTCTAGGATATAGAGGGAAAGACAGAGTCCAGGGACTAATGGAAATCACTTGAATCACCACAAACAAAACCTAACGTGATATTGCACCATGAGAAATAATCTGTAACAGCTGAGCCACTAAAGGCAGAAAATGATACACTGTTAATAGCTTGATATATGTTTACAAAGACCTATCTTTATGTCATTTAAGCCAATCTTTAAAAATAGAGTGAGGTATATATTATGTTCACAGTTTACAGGAACACACATACAGATTTTCTGGACATAATAAGATTTATTTTCACTTAATGATGTGCTGAAAGCTTGGCCATTTTATAATGTTGAATGTTGTTGAAGTAGTTAAAACTGTAAGGTAATTATGTTATGAGTTTCTAGTCTTGAGAATAGATTAATGCTGTATTCTAGGAATGAGGCTAGCATCCTGGATTGCACTGGTGCTTATGAAAGTGCTTATAATAAATTCAAGGAACCAACATACTGTTCCTTGCTGCATATGCTTGGTTCGTGTTTTGCATGCCAGTGCTATGCTAGTCAGACCTTCCTGCCACCATAATCATGAGGAAAATAGACTTATTTTATTGTATAGCAGGTCACCTCAGATGTTTCCTGGTTTAGGTAGATACTTGAAAATATAATTCACAATTCCTTTACCCCATTAATTAGAACTAATTTGGAAGTTTCTGGATGATATTCAGATATTCATGAAATATATAATGACTTTCTAAAGAAGCTAACATATTTAATTCTTTTTGAACTTATTAAGATTTTCCTCAACAAAACATTCCAAATTAAAACATTGCAAATCTGCATCAGTTTGTGTAGATTAATGCTCAATAAGCGTTTATGGGTGATGCATTGAAACAAAGAGCAAATTGACAAGCTGAATGGCAGAATATCTACAAAATATCTACAAAACACTATAATACAAAATTAAGAGCATAGATTCACATATGCTTTCAGAAAAATAGAAAAATGTGCCTTTTTTGCATAAATAAGTATTATAGGATATGTTTATAACCTATAATAATATATTTATGAATTTATTCATGAAAATTTGAATATAGGTACAATTAAAAACTGCATCTTATAAATAAAACTGGTACCTGACCTCACTTTTATCAAGCACCATCAAGCTCCTGAGCCTATCACTATGCAAACACCAAGCACTCACTTCATTCAGTAGTTTTGGTGATTTGATCAAATACTGAATTTAAGATATATTAAATTGCTAAAATACTGTATATAAGATTTTTGAATGAAAATAATAAGAGAAACATGAGCCATGCCTGTCAAAAAACTAGGCAGGCTACCTGTGAACTTTCTCCACTCTCCCTTCTCCCTGAACCCATTTCTTCACATTCCATAATTATGCACCAGACCATCAGCCAAAGCCTCACCTCCTACAGCTGTTCCTGTCCATGTCTCCTGTACATCCCACAGACCTTCCTCCACGGCTTCTCTCCCTAACTTGTAGATATGTACTAGGACCCAACTCATGGGGATATTCCCTGTTCAATCATAGGCCACACCTGCCAGAAGACCGTGTTTCCTGAGTTCAGACTAGGCTAGGCCATCGTTGTTCCGAGAGATGAAATCCCTCTGGCTCATCACTAGTCCTTCAACAGAACACTAGCATCAACCCCACTCCACACCCACCTACATCACCTTCCTGTGGATCTCATAGACCATCCCTCCTGACCTTCCTGTTCCTACTTGTCAGTATATCCCAGCCCACATTTCAGGCAGGCTCACTTGCTCAACCATAGGTCATGCCAACTAGAAAGCCATGCCAATTGCCAACTTTCTCTGCTCCCTTGGACCCAGTCCCTCAGATTCAATTCTTATACTGCAATAGATCACCAACTGCATCTCCCTTCTACACTGCCCATACCTGCTGTGGATCACACTGGCATCCCTTCCTAACCTCTATACTCCAAACTAAGTCTAAGTATCCAACAGCAGCAGCCCATTCATCTCTGTTAACACATCAGCCAAGGAGGTAGTAAAATAGAGAACACACAGCAACCATGCTCTGAAAATCCAGAAAAATAAAAACAAGCCAGAAACCAAGAAACAAAGCACTCATCCAACAAACACAAACTCAGAAATAGAAACCTAGACCTAAAATCACAACAAACTCCAATGTCTAGAAGCCAGGAGATGAACAGTCAATAATAGCCAGGGCCATATGAGTTCACTATATTCCAGCTGCCCTCCCAAAGCAGGCCCTAAATATTCTAACATAGGTGAAACCCAAGAAAACAAAGAAGATGATAGGTCATTAAAGAGGAAATGAATAAATCCCTTAAAGAAATCCAGGAAAATACAATCAATTGGAGAAAATAAATTCCATAAAGAAGACCAAAGCCAAAGGAAAACAAAAAACAACAACAAAAATTCAAAACATACAATTGAAAAAAAACAAAAGTGTTCAGGACCAAGGTAAGAGCCTTGCCTGCACTCAAAACCCTCCCACTCCCTCATTTTGGAACTCGAAGACTTGGCTGCTGACACCAATAACACCAATAATCCCTGCCTCCAGGTCTAAATGAGGGAGTATTCTCTACTCAAGTGCAGGCCATTCTAGTCAGGAGAACAGAGATCCCCTGTTAGACCAAAGCCCACACTACCAGACACCCAGCCCCCAAACCTAATAGAGACTGAAAGAGTCTCCCTACTGATCAGAGGTCAAGACAACTCCCAGAAATACATATCACAAAGAATAGAAGACCACCCTCCTCCCTCCCCCTGGAGGAAGGGTAAATATTTTAATGGAAAAAAACAGAAGACAATAAAAGGAACAGAACCCAAAGAACAAAATACCCACCCAAGATAAACAAAGAAAGTGTATTAAAAGTTACAAGGGAAAAAGTCCAAGTAACATATAATTGCTAATCTATTCGAATTATACCTGACTTCTCAATGGAGACTTTAAAAGCCAGAAGGGCCTAGAATAACATCTTGCAGACTCTAAGAGATGACTATAGCCAACAAAGGTTTCAATAACTATAAATGGAGAAAGCAAGATTGATATAAGATGTCCTTCTGCATGCTGCAAATATATGTTGCTTTTATTGGTTGATGAATAAAGCTGCTTGCCTATGGCAAGACAGAAGATACCTAGGTAGGAAAACCAATCTGAATACAGGGAGAAAGAAGGCCGAGTGGAAGGAGATACCAGTGGTCACTGGAGGAGAAACATGTCAGAGCATCACTGGTAAGCCCTAGCCACATGGTGATACACAGATTAATAGAAATGGGTTAATTTATATGCAAGAGCTAGCCAGTCATAATCTGGAGCCATCAGTCAAACAATTATAATGAATATTAAGCCTCTGAATGATTATTTGGAAATGGTTATGGGACAAAGAAGCCTCTGGCTTCACAAGATATATCATGACAAAATCAAATTTAAAAGTATTTATCCATAAATCCAGTACTACAGTAGGTACTGGAAGGAAAACACCAGAGGCTAATGGAACATGCATATGTCAATGATAATTCATCTGGATATATGCTGTAGCTATTAGTCTTTTGTATTTGTAGGATTGCTAACTGTGAGAGTGGATATATCTCTGACTTTTTTTTGTCTGACCTTGGGGCTCTTTTTCCACCAGTTGGATTGTATTGTCCAACTTTTGTCTGAGGGATTTTGCTTAGTCTTAATGTATTTTGTTTCATCATGGCTGATTTTTGTCTATTGGAGATCTGCTCTTTACTGATGCAGGAAAGAGAGGAAGTGGATCAAGGGGGAGAGTGGAAGATTGGGAGAGCTGGGGGGAGTGAAGGGAAGAGAAACTATAGTTGGGATGTATTTATTGTATGACAGAAGAGTCTACTTTAAATTAAAAAAGCATAAAAAACAAAAATAATAAGATCACACAACTTTGTATATCCTTTATTTTATATTTTGTTTTAGTCAAGGGGCCTATACTAATCACACACAGCAGCATGTCAGAGGCAATACAATCACATACAAAACTCACTTACTGTGACCCATATGATTAGTTTACCCCCTGCATGCATAATTGTCTTTCCCACTTTGCAAACATAATCATTAATCAGCATGGATCTTTTCAAAATTACCTGTTTACACCAGTGGTTATTGAGCTACTGAGTGCACATTCCATTAAGGTTACCTGAAGTTCCCACAGCACAAGAAGAAAAACCAGTGTGAGATTGTGCATGAGGGGAATTGATGAATGCTTGTCCAGACACCCTGGGAACATCAGCATCAGGATAATACTTATTAGGTAGATCCCGCAGCATCAATAATAACTCTAATAATAGCCATGACCTACATAAAGCTTTGTCTCTTCAAAGGTGAAATGAATACATTATACAAAGAATGGCTAACTCCCTGTGGGTTTTAACTGCAACTCTGTTAGGTTGAATCAGTCTTTAATTTTCTGCTTTCCCTTTTCCTCTTTTGCTCTCTCTTCTCACTACTTTATTCAGTCTGGTCCATTTTCCTGCATCAACCCAGGCTCAAATTGCAGTCTACAACTAAGACAAAGAGACTGGTATTAAACAAACATTTGATATTTAAAGGTTTCTATACTTGTAAAAAGTTATGATTTCTCACTGGATGCAGTGTTTCTTTAGAGTAGGAAAGAAGAGTTGTAAAAACCAGAACATCTTAAGATTTCAATTAATTCTATTCTCATTAACTTATACTAAGCAAACAAAAATAAATGAGGGCATCTAAATATCAAAGGAAAGAATAACATAAATATGGTAAAGGTATGGATTATATGTCTGTAAGTATTATATATGTATTATTCACCTTGCATGACACAGACTCAGAATAGAGTATTATTTTTAATTAGAATAAATTATATATTATGCTTATCACAAGATAAGCAAGTGTTTTTAAAGATTTTTATCATTGTTTAAAAATTTCATATTTTGTACAAATTGTTTTTACTTTATCTATTTATTGTAGCCACTGTTGAACTTCTCTACCATTTTCATGTCTTTTAAATTTTTTCTTAGTAATCACCTGAGTCCAATTAACGCTACTCATATTTGCAGGAGTGTAATGCCACTCACTGGGGCTTAGGCCAAATCCACGAAGGAAAATGACTCTTCGTTCTTCAGCAACTCTCAACTGCTACAAACTCGACCACTCAGTATAAAGTAATATTATTACCCTCAAATCGTGAAATTGAACTGCAGCGTATGAATTGAGAAGCAAGCAAGCTTGTATTCATGTTTTTCAAAATGAAAAAAACTTGGTATTTTGCTACTGGGTCTCATGGAGCCTAGGCGGCCCTCCAAGTTCTTCTGTAGCTGAGATAGCTTTGAAATCCAGGTTTTGCCTTTGAGCTCCTAGGCACTGGGCTTGCAGGTTTTTGCTTCTAAGCAGCTTCACATCTTTTTTCTAAACATACACTGTATTCCAAAGAAAGAACGACATTCTCGACAGGAGTGACAGTTGAAATACTCACTTCAGGACATTTGAGATAAAGACACAAGAACTGAACTCCAGATGCCTTCCCAAATGTAACTCTACCAATGAAAACAAACAATAGAACATAGGCATGAAACCTCTTTAGATTATTCAGGAGGAAATTCCCCACTGAAAACAATGCAAATGAAGTTTAATACATGAAAATACAAAAATCAGTGATCTAGAAAAGAGGACAAATGGAAAAGTGAATGAATTAGATTATTTCTCTTTTTTTAGGATTAAGCCTTTTTATTTTTTTAGGATTAAGCTTTTTTTTATTTTTCCATTGAAAAATTTACACTTCCCTCCTCCCACTCCACCACTCCCCCTCCTCCTTTCCTCTCCCTCCTTAAGAGAGGGCAGGGAACTCTGCCCCTGTGGGAAGTCCAAGCCCCACCCCCTCCATCCAGGACTACACATAATATAACAATAAATTATGTGATCAATACAGAAACTTTGCACTAAACTGACAGTGTCAAGTTATAAAAATGAATGGCATTCAAAATTTCTCAAAATCAAGTAAGAACAATGTATTAGTACTTTTATTTTTGAGACAAAATAATATTATGTACAAAAATGAAATGAAGAAGAAAGAGTTAATTTTGACTTAGGTTTGCAGGATAGTATCCACAGTGGCAGGGATTCCATAGTATGGTGATAAGAATTATAAGCTGGCTGATAACATGCTTAACCTAATAAAAAATGCAGGCATTTGAGTAAAGATCTAAACCGTCAGAACACACTCCCAGTGCCGTACTTCCTCCAGCAAGACTCCATCTCCAAAAGGACTCCCAACCTAAATTCCTAAAGGAGTGCCACAAACTGGAAACCACCATAAGGTGATTCGCTACCCTTCTGCCACTGTCTTGTCACCCTTGACATTTGCCCTCAAACTCCACCAATGCTAAAATTTTTATGAACCTGTGTAAAATACGTTTCAAAACTTTACCATAAACATAAATATACCCATGAGAAATTGCTTGTGCGGTCATGTCTGTTGTATCTGTCGTGGTGTATCAACTATTGAGTGTGATTCCAATATTGATGTTTGTGGAACCATTTTAGGGTCAGTTGAAGTAAAATTGGAAATTAATATCCAGAATTTTGGCACAGTCAGATAGAGCTATTAAAAACTGGTAGAGGAGAAATTTACATGATGAGAAATGCAAAGAGGAGATGCCTATAGATTGCTATACTTCACCCATGTTCAATAATTAAGATGTTTGGGGGCTCTAATAACCTATACACCCTCAATCATTCCATTTAATGGTTGAGTGAAATTTTCTTAAAACATGGTTACTCTGAAGAAGTGAAATATCAAAAAAAATCATTTACAAAACTCAAAACATTAAATAATAAATCATGAGAGGCAAACTATCCAATCCGAATTTCACATCCACCTGTTAGCCTTGGAAGAGCTACTTTTTTTAACATTCTGGATTTATTTTTCAATAAGCTAAAAAATAACTTCGACTTAGGGGTCTGTAGGCTTGGTGTCTGTAATACTCAATGAGGGCTTACTTTATACAGCTGAAGAATCAACAACAGCAATATCAAAAGTCTATAACATTCCCTGGGTACCTAGAAGAGTCCAGACCATCAGCTCAAAAAAAAGGGTTTTCCATGCCAGTGTTGGGTTTTTTTGTTAGATTGTCATCAGATCTTGGAGAGGTCATTGTCAGCTCAGTGTAGAAAAATTAATCTGAGACATCTGAACCATCACAGAAAGCATACATAAACCACATTATTGCTCCTAATATTACCAGAAGCAACAGACATCAACTGCTACCAACATGATTGTGTTAACATGAGCTAAGGAAAGAAAACAGCAGTAAACATGCTGATGGACAGGCGAAAGCCATGAAACTTCAACACTTCACAAATCACTACAGGCAGCTAATGAATTGAGAGAGCAGGAGAAATAGTCTCCTCAGTAAAATGAATTCCAATTTGTTATCCAGTGCCAAGTGGTCGGTCCTAAAGTCATACATCCAGGTAACATTCTATAGACTGAGCAGATTGTATTTAGGATATAAATGAGCATGCGTAAACATTGATGCAATGTACAGCCGTTAGTGGAAAGAAAATCAAGTGAACTTCAAATAGAGGAATTATAAGTGAGTGTTTTGGAGGGAGGAAAGAGAAATTAGAAATAAAGAAATATTATGTACTCTAATGAAAAAGTTAAAAAATGAAACTTCAAAAATTTTCTTTTTTCTTAATAGGCAGTTTATTATGCAAGCTTTTCTTATATGTCATATCCAAGAAATATTGAATATAACTGCAGAGATATTAATTTTAATAAATAATAAGTAGGTATAGTGTCCCATATTGTTAAAATTTTCTAGTGCAATAGGATTGGAATTCTGTAGGACAGTGTATGCTTTCCATATGGGTGATATGATTTCTTCATGAAGTACCTGCACACACACATACACACCAGCATGCATACTTAAACACACACATATGTATGCACATACATATTCACATATACACCTGAGCATGCATACTTACACACACACATATATATGCACACACACACATGCACATACATACTCACACGTGCTCACACACAGAGTTTGATAAAGTTATTTTCATGTTTTTAGTATAATGAATGCTGCTATAAATAATGATAAATAAGATTATTTATATACATGTGAGTACAATCAGAGGATTACTTAAAGAAGAAAATGTGCAGACTCACAAGGACAACTTCCTTTCAGTTCCACAGGCACCAGCACATACAATCATTAATTCTTTCCCAGCATTTCTCATGGTAAAAAGCAATGCTTCGAAGTGCTTCTTTCTTCAAAACAGAAAGTGCTGTCGGATTGCAGAAGTCAGCTAATCAAATGCATGAGAAGTTACTTACCCTGTTTTAACATAGGGAGAATAAATAGCTACTCATGTATCTTACCTATGTTTATATATTAATAATATATATGACATTTGTGCAGACTAAACTAATAATATACTGTTTTGTTAAGAGCTGTGTAGTAGGATCAAACATTTATGTTAAAAATTTTCAAATTTCCTTGATTATTCTTTGTTTTTTTTTCACTAGAATATTATCTTGTATCAGAACTTTACAAAGTCAAATACATTAACATTTTATTTCTGCTTTTACAAGTTACTAGGAATAGCTATCTTACTTAACATGAATGTAATTTTGATAGAACATGATTTAAATATTTCACACAAAATTTTGCATAAAAAGTTGACAGTCTGCATAAATACCTCAGTTGTAGAAGATTTCCCTTATAGGGAAAAATATCTGAGATCATGCCTTGTAACACACACACACACACACACATGCTCACAATATAAACCCATATCCATCCATACACACACCCACAATATACATATATGCATACCCATATAAACACACACTAAAAATGTTTTGAAATGCTTATTTTATAAATATATTTGATTTACCTTAAGTATTAATTATGTGTATATGTATTACCAATATACTGAAATTTAAACTTCACTCTATCAAATTTGTTTAAATGTGTGGGTCAACATTTTGAGACTCTTTGGCTCTAGGGGGCAGTTTGCCTAGTTACTTCTTAGTGTATTTATCATTTATTAGAATTTTAATATGCATCATACATCTAGTTTAAGTTTCCAACTATATTATTGTTAGCAATTTGTTTAATATTATTAACAAACATTTTTAAACATACTATTGACAAAAACCATTTCCATTCCTGTCTTCCTCTGGGAACTGCTGGTTTCCTATGCTAACTCACAATCCATCCCCATGGTTAGGAGTTTCCAGTCTGATCTTAGAAGCTCTTTCTGTGTTTGGAATGCAACTGGCTGTTGGGGGAGTATTTGGTAAATGTGACTATCTCAAAAGGTATTTTTATTTAGTTTGCTATTTCTTTTCCCCATGATATCAGATGATGAATTTGTCAATGTGCGTAAATTTTCTTTAAGTGGTTAAATTTTGACACATTGTTCTGAGGGTTTTTGTTTGCTTCTTTTTCCCTCTCTATTTCCAGGAATGATAGATTGCAAACATTATCAAAATCTTTCCCATTATTAGTAGAAAAGTGAAACCTCATTTCTTAATCTTTTTATATGAATTTACTAAAAATTGGTGATGAAAGCCAAAGTGTTAACTGTGACACTTCCAGCAGTGGACAGGAGCACTAGGCAGTAGAAGCTACCTTCTTTTTACTCTATGAGGTCGTGCAAGGCAGGGGTCACTGGCTAGTTGATGACATGTGTCACCACCCTGCATGTTGCCTCAAACTCCAGACAAATGTCAGTCGTTCTGAAAACACAAAAGCCTCACTAATCTACTCGTTTCTAGCTTGTGATCATGCCCACGTGAGATCATTTTCTTCCCTGACCCACCAAATTATTGCTATGTTAGTAGTATGAATTTGGGATTTGTACTACACAGCCATGTTAAATTATTTTATCCAATTATACAGGAAATAATTCATAATTTTCTCCCTGTTAAATTTCATTTTATTTAAATTATATTCATTTAAAATCTATCCTGTATAGTGATGTATGCATTTGTTATTTATTTTTTTGGCTGACTAACCATCTCAATATTAATTATTTAAATAAATTATTAACCCTATTTATGTGTTTTTATGAAAACTCTGTTTTAGTATAAAAACCCCAAATTGGGAACTTTTGTAAATTTTTTCTTGTTTTTTTCCTGGACCATATTCTTATGTCTAAACAGCACCTATACATTTACATAAATATCAAAATAGGTTTTGATATCTAGAAGGAATTATTCTCTTATTATTGAATCTTTTAAGCATGTTTCTGTGTTTGTTTTGTATTTGATCAGCTAAATAAGCTGAATATGTTATCTTGATATAGGAAACCAGCTGTCTTTCTTGTAAATAGATAACATCAAAGTGCATAGAAACAACTAATTGTTATTTTGTCTTTGTATTGAAGAAAATGAGCCGCATAAGTTTCCTTTAACAGATAAAAGGCTAAAATAATTGTAGTATTTCCATTGTTTTTTGACCTTTTATTCTGTTTCTTTTATTACCACACTCTTATCTTTCTTTATCTAGAGACTGAATATACAAAAGAGACAAAATAATATTTTAAAGATGTGAATATAATAAAAGAATAAAAATTAAAACCATAAGCAATACTGAGGCAACAATTTTTTTCTAAGTCATCTCTTACTTATCATTTGAACATTGTGTTAGTGAATGCCACACATGTTATTGGGCATTTCAATGAATTCAGTGATGTATTTATATTTTTTACTTTCTCTCAATGAAGGAGACCAGTATGTTACAAAATATAATGTTTTCTTTAAGGATTTCGAGTCTCAACTGGTTTTTCACATTAGTCTGTGATCGTATAGCGAGGAGGTCATTAGTCGGAATGAATGACTTTGCAATAATGGTTTAGAATATATATTCTGCTCTAGTAAGGCTGGATATAAACACTTTTATTACACACCAGATGGTATAGACTTAGCCCCACGACAATAATTATAGATGCATTTTGTACCATTATGGGAAAGCAAACAAGCATTAAACAGCTTCTATAATACATTTGTGACAACACAGAAACATTTCCTTGCTAATGTGTCAGAGATTACACACTGAGCTTATTGCCACTAACAATAAATTTCTGGATTGATAGGGCTCTGTAATGTGACAATGCACATGAGAATTACATCATCCATCAATCATGTTTATTGATGGGAATGAGCAATTCTGCTTTATTCAGTTTTGAATAATAACATGTTTCTGTAGACCTTTTACTTTTGCTTCATTGAGATGCCCAATATCTTCTCTGTTAACTAGGGATTTCAAATGAATTTTTAATAACAAACCATACAAAAGGATATCCTAACAGAATCCAGTACCATAATTTTATGAAATATCAACATTTAAGGAGTATAAAACAATCACATGAAAATAATTTACACCTGACTAAATTTTTAAAACATGTTTTTACTGAAATAGAGATATACCCCACTTCTATGTCCAGCATTCCCGTCACATCATCATTCGCCTCACAGTCTCAAATTGATAACTTCTTTGTTTTTAATATGTTATTATGAAACAAATATTTTTGTATACATGCTTTTGCATATATATGTGTGTGTATATATACAACACATCTATTTATATCTATCTACCTATCATCCTTCATCCATTTATCTATCATCTATCTATCTAACTGTAATCCATCTATCAATCTATCTATCAATATATATGTGCGATTTTTGTTGGTGATGTTTGCTTCATGACAGATCACTCACTATTGGACTTCCGATATTGATGGCCATTCCTGGCAGAGACTAATTCTCCATCTCTCAGAAGTCATCAGTTGTCTGTAGTATGTTGTCTAGGTATGGGTCTGTGCTAATTTTCTAAAGTTCCATGTTGTGAGGTGCATTGCCATTGTCCTTACTTTAATCTTGTTTATGAAGCTACTTATAGGAGAGACAAATTCCTGAATAAATTACAGGCATTTAGGTTCTTACAATATTTTTCCCATTCTCTGCTATGTTCCCTGAGCAATAGATGTAAAGACTGTGGTGGACATAAATTTATTAGTGCTGAGATCCCCCAAGTTATCAGTAGCTGATCTCCAGATTGTTTCCAGTTATCTTCTTTAATGCTTTCAGTATTCCACTATTCTGTAGTGAGAGTCTTCTTTGATGGAGGTCGTTGTGTCCAATTATCTCCACTATTAAGATAAAATTTAGATTGTCGGAAGGAATTATGTTTGTCTAGTAAAGAGGCAGTAGTAAATTATTTCTAAGGTTCAGGACATCACTATCATGAGGAAACCTGCCAGATTTCTGGTATTAAAAATGATTTCCCACTCGTTTAATGACACTTAAGTTCAATTAGAATGCTGTTGGTTGCCATGGGTATGTGAGAGCCTCTTCTTCCATATTTATGCATATCATGACACACTGGTTATCATACTAGCTGATAAATTTTGCAGCTTGGTATTGCTGTTTAATTGTGTTCCTCCATTGATAACTTGCAAAGTATTTACTGGATTCATCCAAGCCAGACTGGAAAAAAAAAAGTCTTTCGGATCTAATTTAGCTCAAATCATCCAAGTCCCATGTTTTAAGTTTATTGTGTTTTTAACAATAGGAACCCACTCTCAACCCCTGGCAAACAATTAAAGGCTACATCAGTAATCTATATTATTTTTGTAGTCATTTGGAATACTCTGACCAATCCCTCCTTTGATAAATATAGTGGTTCACATAATCAATATATGAAGAATTTGTTATTAAAGTAGCGATGTGAGCCAGCTCTAAACTAGAACATGTTGCATGCGCTCAAAACATATTCTTCCTTCTGCCCGCTCCTATCTTCCTCCATCCCTCTGTCTTCTCTCTGTATTTAAAACCCATATGCATGTGTGTACATATCACACAAATGCACACACACACACACACACAAACACACATAACACAAATAATAAAAACCCAGAGACAGAAACTGGGGTTCAACTCCAAAACCATAAAAGCAAAGCAGCCAAGACACAAGAGAAAGTCTTTTCTCTACAAAGAGACCTGCAACTCCCTATGACTGGGATTAAAGGTGTGAGCCACCAACACCTGGATTTGTTTCTGCATTGATCTTATGCAGCTCAAGGTGGCCTTGAAGTCACAGAGATCCATTTGACTAGGTCTGCCAAATTTCTGAATTAAAGATGTTTGTCAACATTACCTGACATCTAGTGTCTTTAGCTTTTTCTGTGGTCTTCAAGAAAGATTCATTTATCAAAACACAAATAATAGACCACTATACACAAACACTCACACATCATCATCATCTTTCTTCTCATGAAATTATTTTGTTACTAAAAGTAGTCATGTGATGGCACAGTATAATCTAACACAAATATACAATTAAACCTCAGAACATTAAAAATACAAATTTATACTATTAGATATGAACCCATAATATAGTATCAAGCATTAACATATTTAGATGCGGTGCTTAAAACTTATCCATCCCTATTCTTAGCAGTGACTATTTTTTGTCATGAAATAGGAGGTTGTTTCATTAATGCAGTGAGATAGAGTGGTTTTTAGATTAATAGTTGGAAAAGAATAGAAAACTTATGAAATAGGCCCTGGAGAAGGATTAAGAGCAAACAATGAGAGGAAATATTTTTGGCGGTACCTGTAAGCCCACATTTGTTAGATCAGATTGTGCAATTTGATGTTTGTGATTACAGAGAGTAGTCAATAATGATCATAATTAGATGTTGTTCAGCTGAGTTCTCTTCACAAGATTTGGATAGTTACTAAATTTAAACTTAAGTGAACAGAGGAAGTGAGGATAGAGTATCTTTAACCTAATGATGTAATTTACTGACCACAAGGATTCAATAAACAAAGAGAATCATGTGTGGTAGTTTCTGTGAAGGGTGATTCTGGAGTTAACCCGTGAACAAAGTTCTTACAGGTAATGCAGCTTATATATTCATAGGAACAACAGAAATTTGGTGTGAGAGAGGTGAATAGAATTTGCTTAAAATATGAGCAACAAGGGACAGCAAATATAACTATTAATCTGTGACAATTGAAAGTGAGCTGTCATTGATAGAAACCAGACCTACAGTTTGCTTTTTATTGTGGAAGGCAGAATACAGAGTGGAGAAAAGGAATATCCCTACAACTAGACTTAGCCTAATGAAAGGACTTCTATACAGTTCTTGCATATTAGAGGGTATTAAAATCACTGGGAATGAAAATATACTAGTTGTCTTCATTTAAAAACCAATATTCAGTTGAAGGGAAGGATTTTTTTAAGATTTGTTTGTGTCACCTTAGCTGTCCTCGAACACCACATTAGCTTTGAATTCACAGGGATTCGCTCATCTCTGATCCTGAATGCTAGGCTTAAAGGCATGTGCTACCACTGTCTGACAAGGCAATTCTAAGGAATCTGCAGACAAATGTTTTTTGTGGATATTGGTCTCAAAAGAACAGCATCTTCTTACTCTGCCTCTAAAGTATAGTGAGAGAATATACTACATTGTGCTAGGCAGACAGGAATTAAACTTATAGTGATGGTCAGAACCTATTGTAGTATAAATTGTTTTCCTCTAAAATTTACATTAAATCCTAACCCTAAGAGTTATGATAGTAAAAATTCTTTCAGATGAGGTCATGGAATACAATCATATTAAAACAGAATCACTAGATGCAGCCCTAATCCAGTGTGATTCATTCTTATAATAGATTATGCATAAATAGTAGAGGGATGACACATAATCTAAAATACTCTATGATTGTGGTCAAACACCAGGAGCTAGAAAAAGTGGGCTCTCCTAAACAAAGTCCTCAGAGGGAGAATGCCCTGCTGGCTAGTTCAGTATTTCTTTCTCCAGTATTCATAGTTAATGTATTTCTATTGTTTTAAATCCACTACTTTAGGAGCAATGGATTACTAAATTTCTACCAAGGAATGATGTTGACAAAGAAACCTGGTGAGCAATAAAAATTAAGATTAAAATTAGATTTTGATAGAGCTGTTAGGAAAAGCTAAAATATAAGTTGTAACTTTTAGGTTTGTTGCATTAATTTTCTTGAGGTAGAATAAACTATTTCATAAAGTTGCATGATTCTTTCACTAAAAATATTCATTAACATTTACATAGGTTTTAATGTTCACAAACATGCATATAATCTCAGTTAAAATAGGAAAATACAAATTTTAAATTTCTGAGAGTAAATGGTAATCAGAACAGTCCTCATCTAGCAATTAAAGGGATTCATGAATGAATTGATATATCTTTATTATTTCCGGAGAGAGAAAATATCCAATCACTTTGATCTACAGGTGTCCCAGGGGACTCAGAATTAGTGAGTGTGTGGCTTAGTGGGAGCTTTACCCACATCTGTAGCTCATTTCTCTGACTTTCTTCACTCAGCTGTCATGATCACTCAGACCGACAGACTGCTTGAAGTAAGGCTTGGTTTAGGTGCCATGATGGAAGATTCCAAATCACAACATCTGCTCTGCACATATTATTATTCATTTTATTATTTTTTTCTTCCATCTTCTTTTTCTCCACCATGTTTCTGTCACATCAAGAAATTAAGGGAAAAAAACACTACCTGAGAGATTATTCAAGGTCATGTCTTATTACTTCATTTCTTATTAAAATTCATTGGAAATGTTGATTATTTTGTTATTTCATCTCCTTTTGTCTTTCATAGTTTTTATTGAGGGGTTTGGTATATAGAGGAGTTTGGTCATTGGTAACGTTGTTTACTTGACCAACAAGAATGGTCATGAAAGTAGGTCTGTTGACCCTCTCTCAATTTAGCTGAGCCAGTGCAGTGAGTAGAAACCCAAGTCTCCCTTCGTCTCTAAGGATGGAATTTTGATTGGGTTTATAGTACCACACATAGGTTCCCTCTTGTGTAACTGTCTTCATATCCTAACAGGAAGCAGTTACTTACCTTCCTAACAGTTGGGCTATTGTTTCACAGGTGGAGTGTATCCTCTGATAGACTTATATTGAACATTGTTAGGATGAAGTTGAATAAAACTATGGATATATTTGATCCTCAAGTAGCCTATGCCATCACATTAAAACTTTAAAGCTAGTCTGCAGGCAGAAAGCTTCCTGATCAGTTTGTTTGATTTTTGTACACCTTGTAACTATGTGAAATCCTTAGAAAAGACATCTTATTATCTAGTTCTGTTGAGCAAACCAGTGAAATGGCAAGAGGCTGTATCAATCTGGGATGCTCCAGGTTCTCCCTGATCAACAGCTCCTCTATAGATATATAATATCTAGCACTGAGATTTCATTTACTATATTCTTGATTCAATGATCAGCATTATCCTTCCATAGTAACTACCCTACTTCTAACTCTACTTATTCTTAATAGGTTTGCAGTATAACAGTTTTCCATATAACTTTTTTAACACCCTTCATTGAGTTCACCCTATTCTAAGCTCCCATGACTTCCTAACTCCCAACACTCTCTGTTTAACCTTTAAAATTTGGTCATTCTGATTTGGCTACCTTTATTTGAAGTTAACAAGAACTAGAGATATCTGAGAGGAGAAAACATAATGGCTTACTGGCTAAAGTTCTGGTATCTATCTCCAGCAGGACTACATGGTTTCTCTTTGACTCTCTCTGAGCATTCAGTTTAGTTTTCCCCACCTATCTAAGTTCTGCCCTGCAATAGGTCCAAATCAGTTTCTTTATTCATCAATTTAATCACAGCATACAGAGGGGACTCCCACATCACTGGTTGATGTGAGAGAGCAAAGCTCAGGGTGCGTGGTGCCAACAATGGGTAGTTGTTCATGACTTGTATAAAAAAGGAAAACTCAGCAAATGCCACGCCTACGCCGGCACCTGTGTGACAGAATGTCTCTATGGTGGGAG
>LOEQ01005349.1:133746-152424 GCA_001685075.1 Bramus lutescens
AGAAAGAAAGAAAGAAAGAAAGAAAGAAAGAAAAGAAAGAAAAGAAAAGAAAAGAAAAATAAAAGAAATCCACTGATGCAGAGCCTTGCAGATGCTGTTCATCCTGCCTTGGTCTCTGAGAATTCAAATGTGCATCAGTCATGTAGCTTTACAGGAACTGCTTACTTGGCGCACTCCCTTCTGACTTTTAATACTCTTTCCAACACACCTTTCAGCTGGTGCCCTGAGGCCTGCGGGGGAGGGATACATTCAAGACATCTCCTTTATGGCTGAATATTCTAAGGCTTCTCACTTTCTGAATAATTTCAGACTTCAGACAGTGTTTCTGTAGTTTTCCCAATCTTTTGCAGGCACCGGTTTGTGGGTACAACAGAATATATTTAGGAATCGTTTCGTACTTGTTTTTCAAAACAGTATTCATTGGTTTGTCTGTTTATTTTAGAACAGTGGTAGTTGATGTTACATTGATCAACATGCCTGGTTTGTGCCAATGTCATTTGGTTTTCTAGCTGTAGTTCTGTTGTACAACTGGAAATTGGTGATGGTGATACCAACAGCAGTACTTTATGGCGCAGGGTGGTTTTAACGATCCTAGATGTTTGTTTTTCCATATGAAGCGGAAGAGTATCCTTTTCAAGATCTGTGAAGAATTGTGCAGGAATTTATTTCTTGGGATTTCATTGAATCTGTAAATTGTTTTTGATAGGGTGACCATTTTACACTACTGTTAATCTTGCCAGTCCATGGGTATGAGCAATGTTACCATCTGTTAATATTTTCTTCAATTGATTTCGTCAAAGTTTTTATCATACAAATCTTTCACTTGCTTGGTTAGAATTACCTCAAGATATTTTATATTGCTGAAGGCTAATTTGAAAGGTGTTGCTTCCATGATTTCTCTCTGTTAGTTTAACATTTGTATATAAGAGGGTTATTGCCTTTTTAAAAAGTTAATATTATATCCGTCTACTTACTGAAATTGGTTATGAGCTGGAAAAGTTTTTTGGTGGAATTTGTTGGGTCACTTACTCATATTTTCATATCAACTGCAAATAATTCTGACATCTTTCTTTCTAATTTATATTTCCTTCAGTTATCTAATTGCTCCAGTTAAGACAAGTACCATATTGAATAGGAATGAAGAGATTGGACAACCTTGTCTTTTTCCTGAATTGAATGATGCTTTTTATTTATGTCCATTTCTCTCCATTGATACTGGCTTTGGGCTTGATGTTATCTGCCTTTATTATGTTGAGGTGTCTTTCTTGTATCCCCAATACCTTTGGAGCCTTCATCATAAAGGGGTATTGAAATTTGTCATAGCCTTTTTCTATATCTAATGAGATGAAAATATGTTTTTTTATTTTTCATTTTATAAGATGGACTACATATACTATTTTATGTATTTTGATCTATCCATACATATTTTGGATGAAGCCCACCTGATAATAGTAGAATATCTTTTGGATGAGTTATTGGACTTCTTTTGCAAGTAATTTATTTTTAAAAATTATATTTACTTTCATAAAGGTAACTAGTCTGTAATTACCTTCCATTTTCATCTCTTTATGTGGTTTGGATATCATAATAATTGTAACTCATAAAAATAATTGGACAGTGTAACTTCTGTCTCTAGTTTGCAGAATAATTTGAAGAGTATTGATGTCTTCTGATTGAAAGTCTGGTAGAATTCTGTGCTGAACCATCTGACCCTGTGCTTAGTTTGGTTGAAAACTGTTCATTTCTGTTCCTATTTCCTTAGTGCTTGTAGGTCTGAATAGGTTTATTATTTTATCTTTATTTAACTTTAGTAAATGGTATGAACTTGGTATAAGTTATTTTATGAACTTGCTTGTTGTATAGATGTTAAGAATTTCAATGTCTTCTTGGTGGGTTTTGTATTATCGATATGTAGTGCCCTATCCTGTCTCCTTATTAGATTTGGTCTGAAGTTTATTTTGTCAGATACTAAAATATCTATAAAGTTTGCTTCTTTTGTTTGGAATATCTTTTTCCATCCTTTTATCTGGAGGTTATGTCTATCTTTGATCTTAAGGTGTGCTTCTTGAATGAAGCAGACTGGTGGTTGTTGGATGTCAACCCATTGTTGTCTGTGTATTTTTGTGGAAGAATCGAGACCACTGACACGAATAGTTATCCATGAGCAGTGATTTTTTTTGTTTGATTCCTGTTATTTTGTTGTTGTTATTTTTATTGTTATTCTTATGGTACTGTTGGTAGTGGTGTGTTTGTGTGTGTGTGTGTGTGTGTAATATGCTTGTGTGTGTGTGTGTGTGTGCAATATGCTTGGGTGTGTATGTACGAGTGATTCTCCTCTTTTTATTTGCTAGTCTGGGAACTTTTTATTCCTTATGTTTCCTTAAGTGGAATTAATTATTTTAGGTTGAGGTTTTCCTTCTAGCACTTTATAGAAGTCTTGGTTTTTAGACTGACATTGCCTAAAGTCAATTTTAACTAAGAAAATTTTATTTTCTTCCTGTACTGAGATTGAGAACTTTGCTGGATATAGTACTCTGGGTGGTTAACTGTGATCTCTTAAATTCTAAAGAATATCTGTACGTGTGTTCTGGCTTTCAGAGTCTCTACTGTGAAGTCAGATTTGATTCGAAGAGGCCTACCTTTATATGTTTCTAGATGTTTCGCCCATACATCCTTTTATATTCTTTCTTGTTCTCTACATTTTGTGTTTTGATTATTCTGTTCCAAGGGGACTTTTTTTCAGATCTAATATAATTAGAATTCTGAATATTCCTTGTACCATGATAAACATCTCTTTCTTTTGGTATGGAAATTTATGATTTTGTTGAAAATATTTACTGTACCTTTGACCTGTGCTTCTTCTCCTTCCTCTACTCTGATTATTCTTAGATTTAGTATGTTCATAGTGTCCCAGATTTTTTTGGGGGGGAGTTTTACACCAAGAATTGGATTGATTTAAGATTTTTTGATAAAATGTCTATTTTTCTATAGTATATTCAATGTCTAAGACTCTTTCCTGTGTATTTTGTAATCTGTAGGTAAAAATTTCCTCTGAGGTTCCAGTTTGAACACCTAAGGTTTTCATTTCTGGATATCTATGAGATTGGGTTTTTTATAGATTAGATTTTCACTTCCATGATTTTAACTCTTTTATTTTTTTCCATTATTTGTTTCACCAATTTCTTTAAGGGGTTCATCCATTTACCCTTTTATGACCTCTCATATTCACAAAGGCTTTCGCAGGTCTTTGTCTTATGCATCAAATATGTTGCAATACTCAGGGTGGGGTTACTAGGCTCTGGTAGAGACCTATTGCCTTGGCTGTTCTTTATTGGTTTTGTCCTTATGTTTGAGTCTAGGCTCCTGTGATTGAGAAGGTTATAACTAAAGGTGCTGATATCTGGTCCAGTCAATTTTGGTTGGTGTTTTGTTCTCTGGTTTCTGTTGTCCTCTTTCATACTTGGAAATTGTCATGGCTATGTGTTGCCTGGTAGGAAACTGCTTAGAGATCTTGATAGGTGTAGCCACTGAGAGTTACAGATAAAATGAGATCCTAGGTATGTGGAGTCAACACTTAGGATTAAGAATTGGCTAGAATGAGGTGGCTCAAGAGGAAGGAAGTTATCACGGTCCACCAGGATCTGCTTAGTCCGGTGGGAATGAAGGCAGATCATGAAAAGAGGCTATAACTGTAGCCTGCAAAGCTGGGGTTAAGATTAGGGATTTGCACAGAGAAGAGAGGTGGGAGAGTGAAGATCTGAAGTTTGTCTCCCTGCTTGGAGGGCTACCTTGCTTTTCTTTCAGGTGCTGCTTATAGGTTCCTAGAGAAGGCATCCTGGAGTTGGGATCAATTAGACTTCCTGTTCCCCTAGCCACAGAAGTCTTTGATTTCTCAGCGAATGCCTTTTGAAGTTGGGAATTGGGATAAAGCAATGAATGTGAGGAAGAAAGTTTGGAGGGGAAAATCTGTGAGATTACTTAGAGATAAGGTGAGTTAGTGAAGAGAGCCTACAAAAGATGGTCTATTCAGAGCCAGGAAGCAGACAGGGTGGCTATTGAATTTGGAGGATGGTAGTGACAGTTGAAATTATGCATTTAGCCTACCTGCTAAGTAGGCATTTCATTTGTATTTTGATAAATAAAGCTTGCCTAAAGATCAGAGACTAAATCAGCCCCACTGGTCCTCCTTACAGACCAGGCAGTGGTAACACACACCTTTAATCTCAATAGCCACACTAGTTGCCATAGAAACCGTGGGTGAATGCCTTTAATCCCGGTGGTTCACATCTTTAATCCTAGTCCTTGAAAGGATTATAAAAAGGGAGAAGACAGCACTCAGTCACAGTCCCATTCTGAGATTCCTGGAGGCAGATTCGCCATTTCAAACTTAGGTAAAGGTAAGAGCCAATGGCTGGCTCTTACCCCAATTTCTCTCTCTGAGTTTTGTTGGGACCATTTGGAGTCCTGACATCCAGCTGCTCTTCCCTGTTGTGATCTTTACTTTCCTTCTGATTTGAGTTACTGAAAGCTGGGTCAAAGTTGTTTACCAGCTCTGCTTCACGAGCACGTGTTGCCTTGGCCTTGAGGATCAGAGGATAAGGTTTTCACCTGTTGGCCCACCTGACTGTGTTGGGTACATAATCCTCCGTGGTGCTATTGAATAAAGTGCATCTTACCAGTGTCTAGAGGTCCGCATCTGTCTCTCTGTCTGTGTGTCTTTGTATGTTTCAATCTCCAGCCCCTAGCCCGAAGCTCGTGAACTGTATGTAGCACATAGAGAACAGTGTTGTGCGCTGCAGAGTTTTTATTATTTGTGTTTCATTCCTTGCTGGAAATTGTTGATCCAGCTTATTTCTCTAACTCTTAAGTTGTTACTAATAACATTGTGTGAAGTGGAGTAACAAATGTAATAGTGAGCAATTTGCAGTTTAATAGCTGTACATTTAATGTATAATTTTAATATACGTTAATTTTAATGGTATTAAATGCCATAAAATTATAGAAGTGGAGGTATCTTTGTGGCAAAATATTTGTGTGACTACATGGGTTTAATCCCCATCTCTACAAAAGGAGCATATATAAAAAGAGACACATGCATAAGTGTATACACACAAACACACACACGTATACATGAAACAGTAAACTAGACACAATGAGTACAGGTATTTACTTTGCCTGTACAAATATTCTACTGCTTTAGTGATGCAAATATTAAGAGTATTTCTCCTCCAATAAAGCTAAATATATGTGAGTCTTTTATACATCTTATATACCAAGATAAAAGACAATTGAAATCATCCCAAGTATCTGCTAAATTAAATGGCATCTAACATTGAAACGACAGATTTGGATCTCAAACTCACAGTGCTTGAATCACATTTTTTGTGTCACAAATCAGGGAGCTTACACATGTTCCTTAGGAACACTAAATTTTTAATCTTTCCTTTGCAAAGTGAGCATGCTGTTGTCTACTTCACTGTACTATTCTGAAGATGGAATGATTAATCACAGAGAAAATCCTCAACCCCAACTTTTCTGCTGCGAGGATTCCATGGATAGGTGTGCTTCATAGTTTTGACTAACACAAGAAATCTAGGAAACAATTTGCTACCGTGTCTTATCTTTTCTTTCTTTTCCTTTTCTTTTCCTTTAGCACCTTCTCTAGTTTGGATACTAAAAAGGGAGGAGCAACCATTTACACTATGCATCAGCCTATTCCACTAATAACAAATTTTTGTTTGCATAGCTCTGGAGGCTGAAAATTCAGCATCCAACCTGGACGTAGACCTTCTTTTCTGGTGATAGCCAATACTTTCTTGGCTATCTGACATCCTGCTGCTTTTTGTGTACTCGTGTGAATTTTTCTCAGTATATCTATGTTATCTCTTTTCTTTGACAAAAATCCCAGTCAAAGTAGTTTTCATCCTCACCCTTATGACTTCATATTAATTTCATTCTTTATTGAAAGGCTCCTTTTTCAAAATTACTTCTTTTGAATTTTAGTTTGGCCCGCACTGTGCAAGGTTACTGGTCTGCACTCCAGATCCTTGGTAAGCATTTTGCCTAGTTTAACATTAAAGTATACCATTTAAATTACATCCAAACACTCAATAGCTCTCTGCAGAGATGCCATCAATTTGCTTTTGCTGAAAGATGGTTTGCCATAGTTTTTCCTGCTGTGGCCAACTTTAGTAATTTAATTATTTTTCTAGACATAATATGTTTGCATTCTTTGAGACTTATTCACCTGGTCAAAAATAAGACTTGAAACGTAAATACCCATGGATCAATGCCAACACATTAAATCAATGACTCAGTTTTGTTTTCTGACCAAAGAGTTTAATTTTCCCAGAGACTTGAGCCAATTTATCGCTGCTGATAGCCAGAGACTCATATTCTGCTTTAGAAAGACATTTCACACTTGGTCCACAGGAAATTAATGGACATGCTATGAATAATGGGCTCTTTAATTAAATAGAGTCAGAGAAAAACTGGGGAGTACAAAGCGGGTTTCCTTTTTTCTTGTCAAACTTCAAAAAGCTTGTAATTTGCTAACCGTTGGATATTTTGTTGCTGAGATCAGTTATGCATTGTTTTATAAATGCGCTTGAAATTAAAGTCTTTTAGTTAGCGGATTATTACCAAATACTCAAAAACAGCTTTTCCATCCAGCCCCTTTAGGTAGATAGATGCCATTACTCTGCCAAATCTGGTTTCAAAACATTAACTTATGTTTTACTGAAGTTCTCTCCACTTCTCCATGCATCAATATCTCTCTTGTTTTCTCATTTTGTCTTCTTTGTATCTTTAACTTAAGCATGTGCTCAAACTTTGATCTAGCAATATTGCTTTACATTTATCAATACTTGCCAAAATTCTAAAACCAATCTCTTTTAAGGATCTTCTTTTAATGCAGTATTTTATAATACAGTTGATTTAAATATTAAATAAAGAAAAAATATTGTGAAAGCATAATGAGTTTTCAGTATTTTACTATATCATATTAGTTTCCTGGATCCTCTGCATTGGCTTATGAGTAAAGCTTCCTCTGTGACTTTTTATGATTATTGGATACACATGGTTTTAACTCAACATGAGATAATCTTGTTTATTTTTCTACTCTGTTCTATTCTATTCTCTTAACTTAGTACTTTGGTGTAAGCTCAGACATTTTAAATGTTGTATGCTTTGTCTTTTTAATCACTTTATCCAAAACATCATTTGAAAATATTGCTTTCTAAGATTCTGTCCTTGTTTCTCTTATCTTTTCATTTTCATTCAATTAGAATAGATTGTGTTCTTCAGTTTTGATTAATAAATATTTTAAAATGCTTAACTCTTTTTTACTCTTCATAGTATATTCATATTTATACTAAATAGTTATAATTTATCACATACTTCTAAAAGAGCAATGATTATAAAACTAAAATTAGGACTTTTATAATTGGTATTGTTCATTTAAAAAAAAAATGAGGAAGCCATTATGAAGTTAGCAAGAATCCTGGCTCTAGAAAAGTGCCCAAGAACTCACAGGGATGACTCCAGCTAAGACCCTAAGCAATAGAGGAGAGGGTGTTTGAACTGGCCTTACCCTGTAGTCAGACTGATGATTATCTTAAATATCACCCTAGAACCTTCATCCAACAACGGATGGGAACAGAGGCAATGACCTACGTTGGAGCACGGGACTGAGCTACCAAGATCCAGTTGAAGAGTGGAAAAAGTGAGAGTATGAGAAAGGAATTCAAGACCATGTGGGGGTCATCCACTGAGACAGTTTGCTTGAGCTAATGGGAGCTCGCCAACTCCAACTGGACTGGGAGTGAATGAGCATGGGAACAACCAAGCCCCTTTGAAGGGGGTTGACAGCTGGGGCAGACTGTGGGGCCACTGATAGTGACACTGTGATTTGTCTCTACTGCATGTACCAGCTTCTTGGGATCCTATTCCCTGTGGATGTAATCCTTGCTCAACCTGTAATAGGGATGGCCTTGGACTTTCCTCAGGGAGGGGTGCATGGCCTTTTTTAGGATTGGAGAGGNTGGAGGGAGAGGGAGGGGAGTGGGAGGAGGGGAGAAAGGGGGAATTTAGATTGGCAATTTTTAAGTAATAATATAATAAATAAATTTAAAAAATTTGTCCATTTCTATGATTTTTGGAGACATATTTTTTAATTTAATATTATTTTTATTATTTTTAAAAGAAAACAAACTATCTTTTTTTCATTTTACAAACCAATCTAAATTCCTGCTCCTTCCCCTCCTCCCATTCCCTGAATTTAACCCCTCACTCCACTCCCATCCACTCCTCAGAGAGGGAAAGGCAAATTCTTCAGGGAAGGTCCAAGGCCCTCCCTACTATATCTAGGCTGAGCAAATTGTCCATCCAAAGAGAATAGGTTCCAAAAAAGCCAGTACAAGCAGTAGGGATAAATTCTGGTGCCACTGGCAGTGGCCCCTCAGTCTGCCCCAGCCATGCAACTGTCAAACACATTCAGAAGCTTGGACCCATGCTTGTTCCTTCCCAGTATGACTGTAGTTGGGAAACTCCCATTATCTCATGTAAATTGTTTCAGTAGGTGAACCCATCATGGTCTTGACAACTTTGCTCATATTCTCACTCATCTCACTCTTTAACTTGACTTTGGGAATTCAGTCCAGTGCTCCAATGTGGGTCTCTGCTGTTTCCATCAGTTGCTGGATGAAGGTTCTATGGTGATATTTAAGACATTCATCAGTGTGACTACAGGGCAAGGCCAGTTTGAGCACTCTCTCCTCTATTGTTTAGGGTCTTAGCTTGAGTCATTCTTTATGGTTTACCAGGATTTTCTCTTGAGCCAGGTTTCTTGCTAGCCTAATAATGGCTCCCTCAATCAACATATCTCTTTCCTTGCTTTCATTTCTGTCGTTCCTCCATCACAATTATCCTTTTCCCTCAAGTTCTCCTTCTTCCTCCCCTTCTCCCCTCCTGTTCCACACTAGAGTACTACTCAGTGGTAAACAAACAAACAAACAAACAAAAAACAAAAAAACAATGACATCTTGAAATTTTCATGCAAATGGATGAAACTAGAAAACACCATCTTGAGTGAGGTAACCAGACCCAAAAAGACGAATATGATATGTACTCACTCATAATTGGATACTAGTTATAAATAAAGGTATTGAACCCATAGTTCATGATTGTAGAGAAGCTAAGAAACAAGGTGAACCCTAAATTAACCATATATAGATCCACCTGGAAATTCAGAATAGACAAGATCGCCTGAAAATTGGGAGCATGGGCAAAGAAGGGAGGCTGGATGGAAACTGAATTTTTAACAATTTCAAAAGTTTTTTGTTTTTTACTTTTTATTTTATTTTTTTTATTTTTTTCTGACAGGCTTCATAGGGAAACCAGTCCTTCCAAAACTTAATTTGAGATCCTGTACTGGCTAAAGGAACCACAATCAAACTATTTGGCCCTCTTAATCCATTTGCTATTTAACTATTAGTTTTCAAAGCTTAGGCTACTTCATACTCCATTTTTCGATAAAACATGTGAGGGTTTTTTATATCTTATTTTTTTAAAAGCTTCTTCTTTCTCTTTGTATTTCCTTGGAAATTAAGGGACCGCACTAACACATTAAAAAAAAAGCAACTTTTTTTGCATTCTGATTTTATACCCAGTCATTTGCCACATTTAGATCTAATTTATACTTTGTGTATAAAACCATGGGATGCTTTCACTGTCTCAAAAAGGTAGAGGTCCCATTTCATATGATCATATGTTGGTAAAAATAGAAAAGTGGGAGCCCTTGCTTTCACAATACACAGCCTCTTGTGTACAACAGATCATCATATATCTTGATTAAATTCTTAACTCTTCAATTTTTGGCTAGTAGTTTAGCAGATTTTTGCTACGTCAAGGTCTCCGTTATTCATCTTAAATCCCATAGTAGGAAACTATATAGTTTACTACAACTTAAGCACTACCAAATGTATTTAATCAAACTGATGTAGAAGAGGATGCATTTGACTTTTTGCCAAATGCTTACACACCACTACACATTTTGTTCAAGCACTTTGTGGTCAGTTTTCTGAATACCATCTAAATTAATTTTATATTATTTTCTCTCAAGTATTTATAACATACTATAATCAAGAATAATATAATTTAGTATTCATTTTTATTATCTCATCCCTTAGAAAGAAACATTAAATATACCCATGATAATTTGCAATAATCATCTTTACTGTTTTCATATTGATAATTTCAAAGAACACACAAACCAAAGTAGCCATATAGCTATTCACATCCTGGAATACTAGCAATTAGAAAGCAATCGTAGCTTGACTTCTAATTTTTCCTCTGTTATCCTTGCTTCTTCAGGCTCACAACTCGCCAGTCTCCTATTTACTTCACTTCCCAAAGAACTAAAGTTTGCTCAGAGCCAAAATGTATTTTTCTAATTTATTACTATGTATGTTTTTAACTCTAAAGCTATATTCAAGGTATCTCGTGTTCTTTTACTATTTATCTCTTTTTCATGGAAAAATTCTTCCTATTTATCAGTATAGGAAGAAAAATTTCATGGTTTTTCTTTTAAATAACATGCCAGAATAGTCACATAAAAGAGACTCATGATAGTAGGTAGAGCTTCCTGGAAGAAGGAAGAACAACAGTGCACTAGGGACCAATTATGAAGAGGAAAATGTAGAGATGAAAGCAAATGCCAGAAGCTACTGGAAGGTAGAAGGGACAAGAATGCAATCTTTCCATGTGCTTCTGTAGGCTTCAAAGCTCTGCCAACACCCTCATCTCTGCCCAGTGAAATAGTTTTCACATAGGCGCTTTCCAGAACCCTGAGAGAATGCAATTCCAGTGTTGTAAACAATTGAAATTGCTACACCTGTCTATAGTAATAACAGAAAAGTCATGCAGACTCTGATAAAACCCAGTTAACAAATCTGACTCTCTTCATCTTTGATTAACTTTTATTACATGTGTGTGCGCGCGCGTGCACCTGCACATGGGAATACGTGTGTACATGTGCCACAGTGTGACTGTGGAGGTGAAGATTTACAGGAGGGAGTTCTCTTCTCCCACCCTGAAGATCCTCGTATCTTTGGTTTTAAGATATATAAACTCATCTTACCTACTGCCTTGAGCAGGTGCTTTTCCAAGCAAAGCTGATCAGCCTGATTTAAAAAAAAAAAGATTGAAAACAAATTAAAATGAAGAATTATACTCTATGACAAATGAAATTACATGGAGTTTATATTTAATTGCCCATAAATAAAATCTAATTGGAACAAACTCAGGCTATTTTCCATATTGATTACAACTGAGTTTGTGTCAATTAGAAGATCCTTCCTTATAAACAAAGAAAAGTAGAGCCTACAAAGTGGGTAAGATGAGTTCTCTTG
The DNA here is from genome assembly GCA_001685075.1 of Bramus lutescens. Classification (NCBI taxonomy): domain Eukaryota; kingdom Metazoa; phylum Chordata; class Mammalia; order Rodentia; family Cricetidae; genus Bramus; species Bramus lutescens. The sequence continues at coordinate 145,155 of LOEQ01005349.1, forward strand.
CCCTCAGGAGAAAATTAATGTAATATTTCCCAAATTCTTGTACAATTGCCACTTTTATTGTTGCTTTTATCCTAAATTGTTCATGACTATATATATAATTTTTGAAATAGTAAAATAAAAGTTTACCATCTCTAAACTCTTAAGTATCATGTACCTTTTCTTGGGGCTCTTTTACTTTTGTAGATTTGCCTTGTCCAACTTTGATGTGATGGTTCTTGTTTTAATGTATTATGTTTTATTTTGTTATGTTTGGTTGTTATATTTTAGAACCTTATTCTTTTCTAAGGAGAGAAAGAAAATGCATCTGGATGGGAGGGATGTGGAGAGCAACTGGGAAGAATGGAGAGAGAGGACATTGTAATCGGGATAATTGTATGAGAAAAGAATCTGTTTTCAGTAAAAGGAGGAAATTAAATAAAATCTTTTCTGTTTCAAACAATACAAAATTAAAAAAAAACAAAGCAAAACAAACACGCAAGTAAACAAGCACACTGCATAACACTAAAACTATTATAAAGCAAATTATCCACTTGTAACTTAGTCATGGTTTCCTAAAAGACCTTGCCTCTCTGTTCACTAATAGTAGAATCATTTGTACTAAAATACTTAATATACAACACTGTGTGATTAAGGATACACTGACTTTGTCAATGAGGATTATTATAGTTCTCAGGCTGAGGATTCATAGCACAAAACTTGTGTAGCATATACAAGATCCTAGGTACACCTCCTACTTATGTGAAAAGCAATCAATCATCAAGCAAACAATCAACTAATCGCTTGCCAAACTAATGTTCTTATCATATAGTTAATGATAAAATAAATAAAAATAAAAGAAGAAAATAATTTAAATATGAAAAAACATCTCCAGCTGCAGCAAATTCAATGGCTACAGGCTGCCTAGAATACTTCTTCACATTGCACATGGTCCCATCTTATGACACTTACTTTCTTCCCACCCCACGCAATCATATTCTTTAAGTCACTGTGGAAGCAAAGGACCTCTGATCAAGGTTCTTGTAAGCTTCAATTAAGCTCACTGAGTCACACAGACTTAGGACATTGAGGAGGAAGATTCTTTCGGAAGAGGAAAGGCTACGGCAGAATGGAGAGGGCAAGGGAGAGGATAATGGGGTTGAAAATGACCAACGTTTTTATTCTTTTCTCACCCTTTTTAAAATTCATTTTTATTTAATTTGACTATATTACTCTCCCCCAGCTCTTCTCAGACCCTGTCCAATTCTCTGTTTATCCAATGTTACTTTCTCTCCTTCTCCCCTTTCTCCCTTCTCTCATTTTCAAAAACCATATATAAATGAACATTTAAACCAAGGAATATAAAGAGAAAAATCAAAATAAAAGAAAACAAACAAAAATCATGACAACAAACAAAAACGTGGAGTTTATTTGGGGTTGGCCAGCTACTCCTATTCTGAAATGTGGTTGATGTAACTAGTAACTGTCCATGGAAAATGATTATCCCCATGACAGAAGGTATCAAGTGCAAACACTAATTCCTTAGGTGTGATAGCCTGTATTCACTTCCTCCTGGAAGTTCTGGAACGCTGTCTGGCTTGAAACTGTTCAGGTCTTTTTCATGTAGTCACAGTGTTAATGAGTTAATGAGGTTAAAAGGCATACTGGTTCTATTGTGCCTGCATGACATTCCTACCACGGGGTCCTCTATCACCTCTGGCTCCAATGATCTTTTGGCCTCCTCTTCTGCAGAGATGGCTTTGCCCTGGAGGACGGACTAAATGAATACAGAGATTCCCAAAGTCTTTCATTCTCTGTCCGTTGTCTGACTGTGGTTGTCTATGTTAGTTCTGCTCTACTGTAAAGTAATCTATAATTCTGAGTACGGAGTGAGGCATAGAGTGCCTTACACACACGCATGAAACTTTCAAAAACTTGAGAAATGAAGAAAAATGTGATAAAACATTTCATCTGTTAGAATTAGTATTGTTTTTATGTATTTATTTGTCGAACATATAAATTATGTTCACTTACTTATTTGCTGAAATTAAAAATAAATAATCCTCAAGGACCATAATTTTCATAAAACTACCTTTAAGTTGGAAATGAAGATACTTGAGATTTACATATGCAGCCTTATAAATGCAGAAGGTACATGCTAATTAAAGATGAAAGAACATAAAATAGTCTGCAAGATAGCATTATAATGAAAATACAAGACAGAACAGTTCAAAATATATATTCTGATGCAATGCATGTTTTATTACTAACCGATTTCTCCTAAATTGCAAAGTTGTAATTGGTACTTGGAAAGCACATATTCTCAAAGGTTATAAAATATCAGAGAAGACTGCATGAGAAAACTTTCACATAAGATGCCGGTAAATCTGAAGTCAGTATAAAACCAACCTTGCGCTCTCTCTACTTGTGAAGTTTAAAGTCTATGCTAATGCAAAATGGAATATATATATAAAGGGAAAGAAAAAGAACCAGCCACTACTTCTACTTCACAGGAAGAAGTTATGCAGACTTGGAAAATTTTAAATTAATACTACCTTACTAGATGTTAAGCTGAAAATTAGCATAAAGCTATAGAACACAGAAATAAGTTTATCATTCATTTGCTCATGGGTAAAGTCATCTTTACAAAATACCACACTGGGCTATTCACTGAATTTTCAATTCACTTTAAAATGCCTGTTTTGTAAAAATAAAAAGACAGCTTCTGTTACTGGAAAATTGACTTGTTTTTGTAGTTGAAAAACAAGTAGGATTTTTTTCCCTCCTTAAATAAAAGCAATACATTTTGGGATATAGATGCCTGTGCTCAAGACAAATGGAAAAGTCAGCTTTGCATTAGTTCAATTTGGAGACAAAGGAAATCACTATTAGTGGTCCACTCACATTAATCAAAGCAAATTTGATTTCCTTTTCTTTTTTCATCTTGCAATATTCTTTTTACTGTATGAAGCTCAATCTCATCACACATGAGAACACCATAACATAGCTTAAGATACAAGTTAATTTTCATTCGCTGTGAAATTTATATAAATCTTAACTTATTGTGGAAATTAGGCACATCCTTAATATAGAAAATAGAATGCATTTGTTTAAAAAAACAGTGGGTTTAATTATGCACGGAATTATGCATAATCTTTTGGTTTTGAGTTAGTGAGATGTCTCCATTCAAATAATGTACAAAATATTTTTATCTTACAGTTAGTACAATATTCATGAACTCTGATTCCTGGGTTAATTCTCATTCATTTTACAAAACAGTTTATTACACCATTTATATAAGGTGTAATAAAATACAAGTCCAAAGTCTCCCCAAACTTTGAGGCTTTAACATGTTTGTAAAATAGTTATTTAATTTTATATGGCTTGCCTTGAGAGGGAAAAAAGACGTAGAAAACTGCCAATACTCATTTTGTTATCTATATGCTATATTCTGTGCATAGCCAAATAATTAAACTGAGATTTTAATGAGTCCTTCACACCTGCTCTATCATCATTACTATTAATCTCATTGGCAAAAAATAAAAATTCTGTTGAACATTTTGGCCTTATTTGGAAACAGAATTGTCTTATTTTTAGCCAATGAAGATTTACTCACAATCCAGAACCAGGTTCTTTACTGCCTTCATAATTCAGCACTAAGGCCCCCTAACTACTGATGCCTCTAATTTCCACCTTCGTATATTTTCCTGTGCACATGCTCCATAGCCAAATAAAGTCTGTGCCATGGATGCCTGGTCTCTCTATTTTCCATCCCTGCTTAGAAGCAGCATTTTCTATTTCCCCCCTTTTCCAATAAATCTCTTGTGTGATGTCTATTTGTGGGGTGTGATTTCTATGGCATTCTTTGACCCTAGGATACTCTTTGGCCACAAAATCTTTTCACTTGTGAAAAGAAAGCTTAATTTAATGCATGAGGAGAAAGCCATTTATGTCATAAATTTGCAGAGTTTTGCAAGCATTAGGAAACAAATTATAAAAGTGCATCTTTAAATATTTTTGTAAACAAAATTACACATGAAATGAGATATTCTGTTCTTTTTTGGTCACGGAGAGATCTTCAGGATTTCATTTCAAATCATCTGCTTTTGCATGATTGTTTATGATGTATGTGTGGTTTTGTGATTTATTATGTATGTGCTAATTTAAGCGCAAGTATCTGTTTTGTATTACAATTATTTCAATCTTCCCTAACACAGTATAGGATATTTTGAGTTTTTTTCACTGACTTACCACAACAAATTGTTTTTATGCTGTAAATACTTGTGAATAAATTAATATGAAGACATATATATTTTATTATTGTCACATACATGCTTCCTAAACAAATTCCTTTTAGCTGCTGGCATATATATAAGTTCTTGAAAAGTATTATATCTCCCTATCACTTCTTTGTTCCTCACATAGAGTATAAAATATTACCTCACTTTTCCCATAGCTTAATTGAATATGCACATTATTAATAAAAATAAATTCTCAGACATTAATATGCCTTTGAAATTAAATGTTGGTGTTAAGTACTAGAAATTGTTCAAATGTAAATTTTGCTTTGCATATTAATGAAAATGCAAGAAATGTATTAGGACAAAAAGTATTTGTTCTATGTCCAGAAAATCTTAATCATATTAATATTAAATTTAGGAAAGAATGAGATGGTAGTTAGTTTATTCATTTATGTTGATATGTGCTGAGCAATAGTTTATAGTATTCTTTGTATGAAATAATTAACTGAAGGAAACCAAGAATATGTTAGCAATATATTCTGGTGAAGATGATGTGTTTCTGTTTCTATAGATCTGTAAGAGAATGTCATTTTGCATTTTCGTTTTGCTTCATGATTTCTCATTAAAATCATGAAGAATTTCATGAACATTTTATCTAGAGTGAATCACAATGCTGAAATGTGAAGCTGAGAGTGTTTGGCTTTCCTCACAATTCATTATGAATGTACATGCTTACAAAGAACCTGCTTCACAATTCTGGAGTTATCCAGCGTTAGTTCCACAGTGGGGATAATTCTGAGGAGGAGATGTGATGCCTTCAGAACAAAGACATAATGTGTTTATCCTGCACTTCTGTCAGAAGGCTGCTGTTGTCTTTTTATGACAATGTTTTAGTATTAACAGTCAATCAGACTTGTTTGGACTCTGTTGGTCTGCTGTTCTAATATTGTCACTGAATTTTAGAGGGTAGCAGTATTTTGGAGGAAATTCAATCACACTTCTCTGATGTTCTGTAAAGTACCTTGATAGTAAAACAGTATAAAGTGTTCTTCCTGACATACTCACTATTATCTTATTCCTGGGCACATTGTATCAGGGGCTAGACATGCATATTCATCACTAGTAACAATAACATCAAGTACATATGAACAGAACAAGCAGTACTTAAGGATTCACAAGCATGTAGCTTTTGGTTATAATGACAGAGTTAAGGAGGCTAACCAATGTCTCACATTTCATACAATGAGAAACAGGTATGGTAATATTGTATCTGCATATTCCCTATCATAGCATTTGGTCTCTTTCAGTTTATTTATTTGTGAAAACACTTCAATTTGTTCAAAGTTACCTTGCAAAAAATTACTTCAAGGAGTAATTAATAAAATACAAACAAAATATGTTAGTTTTTTTGACAAGGATACTGAGATCTGAAAACATTCAAGAACTAAAGAAAATGTTAATAATATTTTTCCATAATTCATAAACATTTTAATATTTTAATCTTGTATACCAATTTTTACAACTATAGTGCTTAATTGTATGGAATATAATTCTTACTAACCTCTCAATTATTTTTTTCCTTTGAATTTATTCTGATGGAAAGATTAAGTGATAAAATTCCTCTAGGACACCTAATTGCTTGTCTTCTTTTTTGTTATACAATTTAAACCACTTCCCAAGGAAATGAAACATACCTGCAGGCAATGAATACTATCAGGAGATTTGGATAATTAACCTATAATTTTAGCTATTAAAAAGGGTTTAACAATTGTCCTTTTAAAATACTTGCTACTGATTATGAGTTTTTCACTTGAAAAATGTCCCCATTTCAGTACTTAGAGGTATAATAGATCATATAAAAGTAACATTGCCTCCTTCAACATCCTGCCTTACAATCTTAAGGAAGCAATATTGAAGTGGGAAGGAAGGCAGGTGCAGAGTTGCTCCTATACATGGGAAGCTCCACTCAACGCTTTGCCAATGTCTACCAGGACTAGAGTTGCAGTTCTATAACATGGATTCACTGGTCCTTTCAGAGAGGCTTTCCCCACACTACATGGAACAATCAGTATAGCAAAAGCAGGGCAAGAGAAATATCCCATCATAAAACTATGGCTTTCGAATAGTTTCTTTTTTTTTTGTTTGTTTGTTTGTTTTTACTTTTCATGGAGGTACAAATAGTAAGGGTTCTCTTCTAAATTCAATAACAAAAGATAGGAGATTTCCTGTTGGGTAAAAATAGAAACAACTGCTATTTGTTCTGTGACAATATGGGGTCCTTACGATGTCTTGTGTATTTCAGATGTCACTAGTGAGTGTTAAGTTCCCAATGTGACTTTGCCTAGATAGAGTATATCATTGTGCTGCCATTCCTGCAAGATCAGCATTCTGTTTCATTACGTGCAAGGGAAAGAGAAAGATTGCTCTTCCCAAGAGTGCCAGCTCAGACTTTCAAAATAAAGGTCTATTCTTCACTCTTTTTTCACTATGGCCCATTCCAAGAATAAGTATTAAGAAAATGTCTACAAGTGCATATCTGGGTAATGGTAGAAAATTGAGTACTATTTTTAAATGATTGCACAGTTTTACAAATTGCTTCCTTATTTTTATATGATTTGAGGGCAGTTTCCAAAACTTATAAATTAAATAAATAACAGATGAATAAAATTTGAATTAAGTTTTCCTGAAAACAAAACTAGTAAAATAAAATTGTGAGTATCTTTTCTTTACCTTACGGACTCTACTTTATCCCTATTGATTTTACTTCATACACCGAGGATACAAACTGCCTTGTGGTTTTCTGTTTTTCAAGCAAAAAGGCACATAGTCACACCAATAGATGGACGTTCTGTTTATTCCAGGGTACTACAGTTCTTTCTGTTTTTAATTTTAATTACAAGATAAATACACTGTTTTCTACCTGCAACGCATGCTCTCCCTCTAACTCCAAACTCCAGTCCTTCCCTTCCTCCCTTTCAAATTTATGGCCTCTTTCCCTTACACACACAGAGAGAGAGAGAAAGAGAGAGAGAGAGAGAGAGAGAGAGAGAGAG